>CAXAMN010016213.1:0-11072 GCA_963970005.1 Durusdinium trenchii | reverse complement strand
GGTAGTAGGTAGTAGGTAGTAGGTAGTAGGTAGTAGGTAGTAGGTAGTAGGTAGTTAGTAGGTAGTAGGTAGTAGGTAGTAGGTAGTAGTAGTCACAACAAGTTTAAACAAGCACAAAGAAAAGGCCAGGGACACAGGATCAAATTAATAGGGGGTAGTAGTGCAGATTATTGATGGGGGACCGGCCCTTGTGAGGGGTACCCTTTGTGAGCTTGTCAAATGATTGTTTTTAATTGTTTTTTAATAAGGCAATTTATAGGCCCTGAGCCCTAGACATTTTTAAGGATTTCATCAAACATGTATATAGTAGGTAGTAGGTGGTGATGGTGGTGGTGGTAGCAGTAGCAGTAGCAGTAGCAGTAGCAGTAGCAGTAGCAGTAGTAGTAGTAGCAGCAGCAGCAGCAATAGCTAGTAGCAGCAGCAGCAGCAATAGCTAGCAGCGGTAGCAGTAGCAGTAGCAGTAGCAGCAGCAGCAGTAGCAGTAGCAGCAGCAGTAGCAGCAGCAGTAGCAGTAGCAGCAGCAGCAGCAGCAGTAGTAGTAATAAGAAAAATTGACCTGGTTGTGGGCTCGGATTAACTGGGGGGGGATTGTTGGTAGAAAACTAGACCATAGGGGGGAATCAACAGCCAATAATACTTTTAATTTGGGCAATTTCCGGCGGCTTTGTGGGCTCGGATTAACTAGGGGGGATTTATTAATCCTGACTTTGCATTATCACGGCAGAGTCTCAACTCTGTTCTGCACGCTGCTCATTGCAAAAAACCCAGGCCGCCGGACCCCTTGGCATCGTTAAAACGGACACGTCGCTGGGCTAGGAAGGCCTCAGCACAGCACAAAGCTCTCTCTCTCTCTATCTCTGTCTCTCTTTCTCCATTCAAGTGGCTTGGGGGGGAGGTGGAGGGTTTAGGTCAGTGCCTACATCACCAGAAAGCCATCTCAACCCTTTTTTTGCTCCTCTTTTTGGTCGACCAAGTCGTGCGGTTTCTATTCCAAAACAGATGTCAGTCACGCTCTGGGTGTTTCTTGGTTGACCTCTGGTGAATTGGGAGCCAGTCTCTTTGCTCGCTTTGCAAGTTTTGCTCGGTCAAGAGTTGGGAGACATGTGGAGCTTGCCGTCGAAATGACTTGTCAACATGAACCCACACGGCTCCGTGGGTTAAGGTGTCTCGAACATCTCAAAACAGCAACCAACCAACAGAATTGATCGATCGCACATGTTTGCCACTCGAAATGCTTCAGTTGGCCTCATTCCTGCTGTGCCAGTGGCTGACAATCCACGGGCCATAAAGAAGTCAAAGGCCGAGCATTGCCGAGGCCTAGCATGAACGGGATTGAGGAGGGTGATTAATCATCTTGCGGCCCAATATCACGGACAATGGGTCGCGACTCAATGTGAACACCAATATTCTTGCAAGACTTTGTTTGTAGACATGGCATCAATAGAAAACCAGCATCACCCAAAAAAATGGTGAATAGATGGAAAATCATAGTCAGGGAATGTTAGGGGGTTCTTCCAGCACCACCCTTTGGGTGGTGCTGCAAGAGTTTTGCAGTTCTTGATGCCATCACCGTCGCTGGACCACGAGGCCGGAAGCAAAACGATGACAAGGGGTGAGTAGCCACCAACCATCATGGAAGTGGCGGAGGTGGCAACCTCTTTAGTGTAGATTCAAGCAGTCTTCAAAAGGGTAACCTGACAGATTGTTAGATTAAGGATACAATTGCAAACCATGCAACACAGTTCACCTTCTCATCGTTTCAGTCGCGTTATGATCTATTTGTGTGTGCTTTTTAGTGGTAGAAGGACCACATGTGTTGCAAAACTGGTGCTTTTCGCTGTTCCATGTTGATTCATGCAGCTCAAAATATGAAAACAACATTTGTCTGCCACAAATACTACCCATGTGGTTGCGGTCGACGTGCATAGAGAGCCACGGGCGCTTTACATGTGGCAGTTGCAATGGGACTCCGAACACATCCACTGTGGTGTTTCGATATGTTTCGACCAATCCAGCTACGGCTAGCGCATGCCACCAACGTGTTTAGCACGGCACTCAGGCCATGTGCTTCGTAAGCATCTTGTGCAGAACTGCCGGAAATGAGAGGAAAGAGAGCGAAGACAGCATCGCATGCCACGAACATTTTTGCCAGCATTCGTGTTCATTCGCCTTAAACATTGGTAGCAAAGATTCTCGAGTTGCTTCTTTCGCAACAACACGAAACGCAAAGCTCTAGACGAAACGCCAAGCTCTCTCTCGTCTCCCCTGCCTGTCGGCTTGGCCCTTTTGTTCACCCCTCTTAGGATCCAACAAAGACAGATCCAAAGAGTGATTGAAAAAGAATTAGAAACAATGTTCGCTACTAGGAACAAGTGCCTTACTAGTAGTAACAAGAAGCTATTAGAAACAATAAATATAACTTAATTAGAACTAAACCTCAAAGGTTCCAACTAATCAGGAACAATAAGCGGCTAGTAGTAACAAGTGCATCGCTACTAGTAACAAGTGCCTTACTACTAGGACCTAGGAACAAGCAGCTATTAGAAACAATAAGCTATATTAAGTTTCAATGGACAGTAGGACTTGGCATCCCTGACCCGGTTTTGATGTTCCTGTGTCGCCCACGACGACCGGTCGACGCAGACCGGTCTGACCTCAAAGGATCCGATTCGGTTTGCAGCTCGGTCGGCCATGTTCACCGATTCATTGCGAGTGGAGACCGGAGAGTGGAGAGAGATAGAGATACAGTGCTTATGTTGGATTTTGGCCGTCGTCCAGGAACCTGGAAAAGACTATTCCCCAGAAGGAGACTATAGATAAAGTTAAAAAACCTTTCCAAACCAGGTTATAAGACCAAGGTCACCACCCCGCTGACCATTCCATATAGGTCATGTGAACTGAAATCCGACTCAATTGAGCTGTGGCCACTTGACCAAAAAAAGAACACCCATCCCACAACTAGGGTGGTTGTGATCACCACTTCCGCAAATGTTTGAATGTTGTTTTTTTGCGGTCGCAGCTCAAGTCCTTTTGGGATGTCCCAATAAGTCTTGCTCAAGACAGTGACGCATTTTCGATGACGCTTCGACCGAGCAGGGCACATGTTTCGTGGCCTGGTGCATCTCCAGGGGTAGTCCGCCAAAGCCAGGCAATAGGCAAAGACCTGGGCGCGGTTTCGCCTCGCGTCCGAGGACGTCCTCGCGGCCGGCGTTGTTCAACGTCTGGTCTTCGGCCCCTCTCTTCCGGGTCGGCATTGGACCAAACGGGGCAAGAGGATCTTCATCACGAGTGAGCCAGGTTTGAAAATGATCCCCGTGGGATCAGAACTGATCATTGAGTATAGGACCATCCAAGGGGTGTCCAATGGACTACCCCACACTACCTATAGGCTTCCATTAGGCACCCCTTGGATGGCAGGTACATATTTCCAATATATATATATATATATGTAAACCAGAATTGAAAACGAGTGAGACGGAATTCCAAACAATGGTCCAGGGCTTTTTGTGGCGCTCGCAAAGGCAATGCTTTCGGGCAGAACTAGCAGCACACAAAAAGAGCCTAGTGTTTCTGCCAAGAAATGCAAGAGAAAATGTGAAGAAATATAGTCTTCTGGGTTAGCAAGGTGTGTTGCAAAGTCCTTCGGATTAAATACTGAAATGGGCTCATATGCGCAAAAAAGCAGGTCCTCTGGACAAACTAAAGTCTGTTCTGTTCCTAGAATTGACCCATGGGTTATTTTGAAAGGTGTTTGAACTCAATACCCTATTCAATCCAGCGCCAAAAGGTTTGCTTCCTTGATTCCTTCCTTCCTTGCTTCCTTTCTTCCTCGTTTTCCTCCCTGCTTTCTTTCCTCCTTCCCTCCCTCCCTCCTTCCTTCATAATAACCTTTATTGCTCCTGATAATAGCTTGTTTGATACCCATGCCCAACAAGCTACCTGAGTGTTCTGTTCCGTTTAACTGATCCCTCAGTTTCCCTGTAGAACGGCTGTGATATGTGATATCAAAGACGATCAAAGTACAAATTAAACATTCCAACATGCAGCTGTTCTTGTTCAGTATCCTACCAACCCTGACCCCAAAACCCTTGACGAACCTCCGTCGGAACAACTTCTGCGCAGCTTTGGGCCGCAATGACTACTTTGTTCGATGAGAATAGCCATCCACTTCGGTCACTGTGATTTTTACTGCTTTTTCTAAACTCGATGACACAAATAGGTCCATGTCGCACTGTTCGCAAGCCGGAGGGTATCTGTTCGGCTCGCAGAACAGTTGCGAGACATGGCAACTTCTTGTGACCATGAGAAGGGCATACCCTTGGGATAAGCCTGTAATCATGCTGGGTCAGCGGGATGCAGGGTTCACGTGGAGTGGATGAACTGCGCCACTCCTTGGCAAAACTATATATATATATGTCTTCAAATCCCCACCTGGGTGGGAACCCTGCCGGTGCCATGAGCTTTCATGGGCTCTTGACTCTTGACCTCCAAAGTTCAGGAACGGCACATATCCAAAGTTTGTGTCAAGAGTTTTCAAAGCCGGAAACGCCAATCCCTTCTGTTTGTGATGTTTGTAAACTGTTTGTACTAAAGAACCATCCCAAAGCTCATTGGTGGCACCAAGATGACTTGTATTCACCACCCAACACCTGGCTGTAGGCCATCAAAAGTTCGCCAGCATGAACCGGCACATGTGGGATCCATACGTGGCATCCACTAGTCCCGTCTGACCCCGTCTGAATCGTCCACGCGACGCCACACGCGAAGAGATCCGCCGCCCGTGGGTCGTAGGCCCGCGTCGTCCTCGGGAGGCGTGGTCGTGGGTCGTGGGATGTCATGGACCCGATGGGGTCGGAGTCAGACTCTGCCTCACCCCCAAACCTGTTCATTCTGCAGCATGTGACTAAGACGAATCATGTCGAGATGTTTTGGCCCGAAGTGAAGAACTGTTTTTTTGGGGTTTTTCATGTGCCCATCGAGACCTTTTTTAAAGCCAGGGGGGGGTAGGCCGTGGAGGTGAGGTAGGTGGTAGCAAGGTATGTAGCTAGTGGGAGCTAGTACCTACAAGTATAAGCACAGTAAGCTACTACATATGGACGCAGGATGGCTCACGCTTCCTCGAAGAGGCGCTCGCACCATGCATTTTGGCTCCTAGATGTTTAGGGAAACTTGACTTAACAACACTGACGTTCCTGGGTTTCAACCGGGGCAGCTGTTCAGTCGAGTATGACCAGAACTCTCAAGGCTGCCACATTGAATCAAATACAGTTTTGTTGTTTTTTTTTTTGAAGGTGGGGTGCCTCCAGCCAGGTGATTTGATGATTTTTGCATGGATTGCTCACTTGGGATATGAGACGTGATCAATTTCTTCGTCCAAGGACTCTGCGTCATGAAAGGATCCAAATATGCGGGCCGAAATGGATACAGAGGTCATCTGAGTCACCGGGCCCAAGGTCGACAAACAAAGAAAAAAACACGACAAACAACAAACAAAGCAGCTACAATTCGTTCATATGCCACCGGCACCACTATCACAGCATATCACAACATATCACAACCCCACAAGAAAAACACATTTTGCTGTGGGTCATGGCACCAGGATACCTTTGTTGACCTGGTGTCGGTCTTTCACTCGCAAAAACCAGGTGGACCAGACCCGGGCTGATCGGTTTGTTGACCCATCCCCATTTCACCAAACACTTGTGCTGCTGGACAGACTTCGTGCTGGGCACCGCGGTCGGAGCTGGGCGCGCCCGACTGATGCATTTCAGGCGCCTGCGACTGACTGATGCGGTCCGACGCATGGGCGGTCGACAATGGCACAATGTCTTCATGGGAAAAAGAGTACACAAGCAAAGACTTGCTTAGCAAGTGTCTGAGGAACTGCAAGAGGAATGACTTTCAACCTTGAGATGGTGTGTTTGGACCCAGAATTGGTGTTGGACCAACATCGATGTTGCTTTGTCTTGGGTTTGGGTTGACCTGAGTGGCACCCATGTGCATGGGGTCTTATGGGATTCTAACGGGATCCTAGGAATTTCAGGCTTACTCTGGGCTCTGGGTTGGCTTTTGGGTCTAACAGCAGGTAAGCTGCTTGTAATATGGATTAATCAAAGAAGGCTTGACAGCAACAATTACTGACGCAACATATGTGCGTAGGAAACCTGCACGAAGCATGGACATGCTATGACATGCTGTAGGAAGGGTGCTCTTTGGATTCTCAATTCGTTCCCGGAATTCGTTCGGTGGAGCCGGCTGTGGCTCCGGTCACTTTGTAGTAAAGCCAAACGAGAACGCGGCTTGGCCAAAAGCTGTGGCTCCAAACGTCAGATGTCCGTTTTGGATGCTCTCCGGCATGGAACCGGATGCTCCCTGTGACGTCTTTGGGATGCTCGGTAGAGGAAAACAACATGGGCAACACAAAAACAAGCCGTCGACCTCCAAAAGCCTTTCGAATAGGTTCGAACCTGTTTGGGACTGGCAAACTCTATGCTTGTTCCTTTTTGCCCCCTCAAAGAAGAAGCCGCTGAGTTCTCACCCAACGCGAGTAACCACAGCCTGGTAGGAGGGCTTCCCGCGGCTTCCAAGCACAGTGCTCTCCGTGACCTGCTTCTTGCGCTGGGTACATCAAGCTGAATCATCCCACCACACCACGAAATCCACCGGATGGTGATGATCTAAACAAAACGACCGAGAAGGCGAGAAGCCCGGATCCAGGACGAAGCCGGTTCCGGGATTCAGTTCATGTCGGGGTCTGTTAACGGATCGATCATCTCTTTTTGCGCCATGCAAACAACTTCCAGGATTCACGCAACGCCCCCCCCAAAAAAAAAGGAAGTGCTGCACACAGCTGAAAGCAGTATGACTAAGTTGACTTGTTGTCCCTTGTCTTACTAAGACATCTAAATCAATTAGACTGAAATTAGGCAATCAGATACTCCCCACAAAAACTAACATCACTATACTCCCCATATTAGGCAATCAGATACTCCCCTGTAATAAATCAATTAACAACACGATCAACACCTCTCACTCCAATGGGTCGCACGAGAATCTCGCAAAGGGCTCCCGTGCAGCTGCGGCAAAGTCCACCAAGCGCACCTCAAGTGGGTCAGCGACAGGAAGGCAATGGCGAGGCCGTTTTGCATGGGCGTTTTAAGACTTATATAATAGTCTTAAATAGGATTCAATAAATCACTCAAGCACAGTATAGAATATTAATCATGATACCTTATCATGGTTTATTTGACATCGACTGCTTGAGACACCTTGAGACTGCTTGAAACTCCATGCAAACTTCCGATCGTGTTTCAAGTTCGGTTGACAGTCATAGGGCTGTGGGTCATGGCACCAGGATACCGACCGACATGACCTACCTGGTGTTGGTCAAACTCGCTACGTGGTGGAGCGGACCCGGGCTCCAGGTTTGTTGAGCCATCCCTATATAGGATTACTAAGTCATGCTCATGTCAGTTCGAGACGAAGGCTTCCAGGCCTTTCAGCCTGAATTGAGGATTAATTACTCAACTCTGTTCCAAAAAGAAAGGGTACCCCCAGCCCACCCGGCGGTTGCCGCCGGGCCAACCGGGTGGGCTCTCCACCCCCCCAGAAAGCCTCTCCATCTTGGCCCAACAAGGCGTTTTCCAAGGAGATGTCACCATGGGCCACCTCAGCAGCTATGGCCGGCCGGGTTGGGACTTTGGGAAAATCTGAGTGCTGTTTGTTTCTTCTTTGGCGGAAAGCAACACCAAAATGTTAATAGCTCCCACAAACAACCAGTGGTGTTGTATCGGAACACAAACAAGACATATCATCTAAGAAAGTTTGCCCCCAACTCATCTGGTCGTCATATTGCGACGCCACGACCCACTTGTAGAAATGGTCCAATTCGGGCGACCAAATCCAGCACCATTGGGGGTTCTTTAAGCCCTGTGATCGCACGTCAACCATTGGATGTCCACATGCCGGGTGAAATGGGAATGGTTCAAAATCATCCACGCGCCAAGTACGTAGCCCCCCAAATCCAAGCCACTCTCCAAGCCCTATAAGGAATCCAGCAGTGCCTTTCACAAGGTGATTGGGGTCTGAAGCATTCCGAGTTTTGAAAAAAAAGGGATGCCGCTCGAAAATGTCTCCCAAAGTCGGACAAAAGAGCTATAACAGGTCAGGAACTGTCGCAAGTCCAAGGATGGTTTCCCTACGGGACGGGAGCTGACCTTATTTTTCTGAAGCTGATCATATAAAACACTACTCAATGAGGTAAAGGACCAGGTTGTACTGGGGACCTGTAGGGTTCACAGTTCACGTTAAAAGACACAACATGTGTCCTCACGATCTGCATAGCCTCTGAGAAAAGCAAGTGTTCCACTTATAAAGCTAATATTTAAGCAACGCAACACAAGAAAACATCGCAACAACAATTGCACCCAAAGAAAGACGGTAGGAACCCGACTAAACCGATCAAGGAATCCGAAAGAGTTGCGAACTTGAGTTCCCTGACTCCAAAATGATGGAGCGAACGCACCTCGCTGCCGGCGCTCTCAGCTAGCGCTCTTTTGGTGTCGCCGACCATGATGGATGGCAAGTATATCATAGTATCTCATATCCATTCATATCCTAAAGAATCCTTGGGTCCTTGGACCCAACCTCTTGACACCAACATGAAAAAACACCTGATGTATCTGGATGCCCTATCTTGATGCTTCCAGACTCCCGCTCGTTTGGATGAGAAACATGGGGACCCGTTTGAGGGCAGCGGGACCGGACTGGACACCGAAACGCATGGGGAAAACGGACCCTCAAAGCCCTTTACATGTCAGGTCTACTCAATTCTTAGGGTCGACAAATGCAGATTTCTGGACATTCCAGGTGCTAATCGCCACAAATCTTCCCGTTTTCTGTTCATCTTTAGGGAGACCAATACCCCCAAAACCAACAGCGGTTGAAGGACCCTAGCTAGTTCGACTATCCCAGTTGGGGAGAAGCCAGGTGACGGTTCTTTTTTTGGGTCACTGAACCTCGCTTGGAAGGGCTTAGGTCTAGGTTCTCCACTGCCTGCAGGTAGTATTTCACTGGGGAGGTCTTTGGTTTGAAACAAGTGGCTGATCAACGGAGTGTTGAGCCCTTGAAGCTCGGTCGAAAATCTGATCCGCTGGAAACAAACAAGACTTGGCTTGGTGCAAAACACAAGTCAGACTTGATGCTGGCCTTCTCAGAAATCCTCACTTGGCCTCAAATCCACCGAACATTGGAACTCCTTCTGCGCGTCCTTCATCGATTCAATCACGTCCAGTCTGGACCCCCGAGCTGCTCGGAGCAAGGACAAGATCACTGGCCACGCCTGGAAGGAGCGGAACTGGGAAAAAGACACACAAATAGGAGGACCCTGACGGACCCTGGCTGGGTAGACTGGTCGAGTCTACCAAACCCGAGTCAAACGCCTCGACATGCCTCGACGTCGGAGGTGGTCGTTTGGTCAGACCCGATCGGGACGAAGAAGGCAACTGCAGCCGAAGTCGAATGGGTCGTGATCACACAGGAAACCACAAACCATGGGCTGGGCTCACCGTGGAACCATCCTTTGGGGGCAAAACCCAAACATGGTCGCATGACTCTATCGACTACTCTATCGACATGTGTCCAAACCTCATTTGGACCATGTACAGGCACACATTTGCTGGTTCTAAGTGATACATCTTGAACATGTACGTGCAAGCTCCAACCCAAACATTCCCTGTACGGAAGATATACCCTCGAAACTACCCTAGAAGTCCAAAGACTATATACTTGACCACCGAGGTAAGGGAAGTTCCTTTTCGGGTCATCTTTCAAGTGCATGTCACAAATAGTTTTGGATTCCCAGGGAACAGCTACAAGATGCTACAAGCCAAAAGCCCCAGGTCAACCACCCCTGGCCTGTTTTCGTTGAATATTCCATATATTGCTTGCTACCTTCAAAGAACGGGCACATGGCGAAAACACCACACCCCGGACTGATGGTCGACCTTGGCTGAAACGATCCCCCCAAAACGCCCCGGTGGGTCACCGCACCGGGCGGGAACGCCCGCCTTGGCCTCTCGCTCCAGGCCCGGCTCCGTGGGGCATCGCCCCACCAAGTCGTGGAGATCGCCGCCCGGGACGTACTGGGGAAAAAGCGGAAGAGAATTCAACCGGAACCGGTGAGGCGGAGAAAGGAAAGAAGAAAGGCCGAGAACCGGGAGATCCGGGAGATGTGACACTGCAGTGAAATTCATAGGAATTTGGTATCCTACAGTGACACTGCAGTGTCCTATATGAATCTGTTCATTCCTTAACCATATCCAGTCGCCTGTGACGAGAAATGCATCCGTGAGTTCGAAACCTCATGAAGGGAATGGATCTTTGGTGATTGTTCATGATTGCTCTATCGACCGCTACTAGGGGCTCCTGGCCATACTACTAGGAGCAAATAGCTACTAGTAACAAGAAGCTACTAGTTACTAGGGGCTCCTGGCCATACTACTAGGAGCAAATAGCTACTAGGAACAAGAAACTAATTGTTTTCAGATTGCTTGGCTGCAAAAGAATGTTTGGAAAGTCAGGAAACAACATAGAACCACCTGTCGGGTGGCAAGTGTTCGCTACGGTACGGTACCGTCACTGACAACTCCAAAATAGCCCAACAACACCTCAGAAGTGTATCTGGAAGATCATGAAATGGCCCGCAAACAACCAAAGGACGACACAAATCTGACCTCAGTGGGGATCCCTTTTATAGATCCCACTGCTTATGGATCCCTTTTACAAGCACCCAACCAGCGCTGGCCAAGCATGCTTCTTTCGGGATCGAACTGATCGAGGATCGTTCAGAGGCCGTTGAGCCCGTTGAGCCCCAGGAAGACAGCCACGTCATCCATTTCGTTGCTTCAAAGATCTTCAAAGGTTGATGCAAAGGGAACGCAAAAAGTGGAGACTGACTGAAAATGGCTCCTGTGTTCCCAGCTTTGTAGGACTTGAAAAATAGGCTTGCGAAAACCATAAAACACAAAAAAAGACAAGGCCGACATGTCGGCTAAGACTGAACACCGGACAAT
>CAXAMN010016202.1:109447-124563 GCA_963970005.1 Durusdinium trenchii | reverse complement strand
CGAAGCAATCACACACTCTTACGTCAAGTGTTGCGACCTATGGCAAAAACAGGTCAATGCAGTACATGGCTAAGCCAAAGAAGGCAACTGCGTAGGAAGGAAAAAGCCAAGCGCAGTGTCCGTGCTCTGAGGAAATCTTCATTTTGATTGGGTCTGCGCATTCGTGTTTACAAGGGGGGGAACATATGTCACAACCTGGATCCATAAATTTCATGTTTTAGCCCTTGTACGGCGTCCCATTGTAAAGTCAATGAAAAACAGAATTTTAATGCTTTCCCTTTGAATCTTGTATGTGCGTCTACATGGTGGACTATAGTTTTCTTCCTCTAGGAAATACTGCTGGCCATATTGTTCGGAGATCTCATTTTTGAACATTGCTCTGTTTGGGGTCTACGCTGGTATAATTTCGTG
Organism: Durusdinium trenchii; assembly: GCA_963970005.1. Taxonomy (NCBI): domain Eukaryota; class Dinophyceae; order Suessiales; family Symbiodiniaceae; genus Durusdinium; species Durusdinium trenchii. The sequence continues at coordinate 124,152 of CAXAMN010016202.1, read as the reverse complement.
GTTCTTTGTTGGCCGTTCTTGTCAGCAGTTGAGTTTGGTGGTTTGCAAAGTCGCGCGAACTAGTGCAGGTTGGAGCTCTTCAACCAAGTTCTGAAGCAAGTTCCGGAGTCTCGGAGGAGGTTACAAGGGTGGGTTTTAGAGAAACAGGTTTTGGTGGAAAGTCCGGATCGAATTTCGGAGCACGTTGCCGATATGGGGTGCTTCTGACACACTGGAGTGTTGCCACGCGCTAGCATGGTGTCATGTTCGCGTGTTGCGCGTTGTGGTGCTGCCAACGCGGTGGTGCCACGCGGACGTGTAAACTTGCTGACGTGATGTCTGTTTTCACGCTGATGTGCTGGCGTGGTGTTGCGCTGACCTGTTGCCAGGCTATCATTCTGACATGTTGTCCCGCCAGCGCGCTGGCATGGTGCACGCTCGCGTGCCGTGTTGTCATGCTGAGATGCTGAAGTTGGGCCACGCAGTCGCGCTGCCTTGCGTCGGCTCCAGGGCGGGTTCCGGAGCACTCGGTAAGCTGACAAGATTCAAACGTTTGAATGCAGCACTGTCGGCCAAAAACGTAGCCGTTTTTGGTGAACTTGCCGGCCCACTCATGCCCAGCCATTGAGAATTTTCGTGGGCTTACACCCCACGTCGCTGAAAGCTGTAGGAGTTTTTACTTCTCAATGGCTGGGTGCAAACCAGCGTTTTGGTCCACTGCTGCCTGTCTCTTTGCCTGTCTCCCCACTTGTCTGCGTCTGTGATTCGCGCCGCTGGGGATCGAAAGGTGCGTAAACGCTGCGTGGCGGGGAGCGGGATGGTTGGCGGTGTCAATGAGGCTTGTGTTACATTGTTGTATCCAGTCAGTGGCGCGCCGTGTGGCGAAATTGCGTCTGTGACGTCGCGGTATTGCGCGGCCTCAGTGGAAAGGTGTGGTTGCGTGGCTCCATGCCATTGGGACATGTGTGTCACTGGGTAACGGGGTGGTGACTTCGCAGAAGTGTGCCCTACAAGTCACGCAGGAGTGTCCTACAAGTTTGTCTCGCACACTGCCCTGCAAGAGTGTCCCTGCTGGAGTGTTGTGCGTGAGTCCACGCAGGTATATCTTCGGATTGTCACAGGTACTTGATCTTGGCACTACCACCAGTTTAAAGGTATTGGTCAGTTACCTTTGAAGAAGTCCGGCTGCTCCTGCAGCCTATGGCGCGCGTTTTCGACCCGGGCGTCGAGTCTAGCTTCCTGTGGCGCTCCGGCCACGCACATACTCGAGCCTAGAAAGGCCCGCCGCCGTATGCTTGAATCAGACACGCGAAAAACACATTCATCAAAATCTTAGCTGATTCAAGCGCCCTTCCAAATTCATGGATAGCGTGGATACCCTTACCCTTTCGTCTTCGGTTTTGGGTGTTGCTCTTCTGCTTTGCAGGCGCCACCGGAACCGCCCGGCCGTCCTCATTGTCTGTATTCACTCGGTCAACCGACGGAGCTCCATGACCAAACTGGGCTCAGCTCCAAATTCCTTGCGCATGACTTGCAAGAGCTTGTTCCGCCAGGCTGGATACTGGTATGGAGCTTTCTCGATCCTCCATGGCAAAGCTCCGCAGTGGCAGCCGTGAACTCTTCGTCTTGCGGTGTCAATGCCTGGGTCATAGCAATGGGAACCTTCTTTTCCATCTTGGTCTTCTCGACCTCCACGGTCTCATTGTCCAGGTACTGGGAAGTCGCACCTTCCAGCAAAATCTTCCGGAAAGCTTCGGACCGTTTTCCTGTGCCTTCCACCATTGGCCGAGACCTATGGCCACCCTCTTGTCTCCTACACTGCATGCCCGGAGACATAGGCCTGCAAATGATCGCATATACTCTTGCAATCCGTCATTTCTTGGATGCCAAACTCTTTGAGATATTGGGACCTATTTGATAAGGAAAACGGAAAGTGCTTCACCTCAGCTAGATGACATGCAAGCCATTCGGTGTGTCCCAGTCCATCTGCTAATGCCTGAGTCTCTCTAGCAAAAGTCGAGTTTCAAGTTGATAGGATTTTCATCTGCTGGGCTCCAAGGTGGTGGTTTGCTGCAGGTGTAGTGATTCCAACGATGTACCCAGCTTGTGTCCCCTGTCTTTTGGCATTTGCAAAAGCTTCATCTGTATGTAGACATAGCCTAATATCCTTTTGTGATATCAGCAGAATCTTCCAGACAAGGTTCTTGTGTTGTTTGGCTCTCCTGCGGATGTTTGCTATGACCTTTGCTTGTCCGAGTGTAGGGGATGGTATTGATGGTTAGGTGTGGTGGATCATGTGTCCGCAGTTTGGGTTTTCTAATCTTCTCTGCAAGTCCTCCTCGCTGACGTCTGTTGCAAAGGTCTTTGGGCATTGTTGCAGAAGTGATCCACGAAATGTTCCTTTGTGTGTCATCCACTTGCGGAAAGGGAATCTTGTCTTCAGCGTTGCGATCGACTTCTCGAACAGTTCCCGGCGTCCGCCCAGAGTGCATCGTCGACGTGTGCCCTCATGATCCCGACTAGGCTGGGTTCTCCCTGACCCGGCTTGGAATCCCACAACACGCACACACACGGAATCCAGCTTGGATGCCTCACTGTTTCGTCGAACGTACTGAACCATTTCTGTGGACTGTGAATCATTTCTGTGGACTGTCATTTAAACCGTATAGAGGTCCCACCACCTCAAACAGTTGATCAGGATCATGGTCTGGAAGGGGCAAGTTCTTGGGGCAACTCCTTCGTCTCCAGGAAGGCGCCAGTCACATCACCCAACTGTAGAGAAAAATGACAGCTCGCTATTGTCTCCAACACTGTGAATCTTCCGTTGGTTGAAATGGTGGGAGATTGTGTCTTGCCTCCTCTGACCAATGCGAACAAATCCGGATCCTTGTCACCCCGCGCGGTCCACCTGGCCTTCGCCAGTATCATCTGTCTTTGGTGTCAACACCAATCGACCGAGGATGACCTGATGCCGCCGGGTCTCGGGATCACGTGCTCTCGAATCACTTGGCTTTCAACGTGTGAATTCTCCATCACTCCTCATTGGGTGTCGAGGCATAGTGCCCATTGCTCATCAACTACTCCGGCTCAAAGTAGTCGTTGGACCAAGTCATCAGCACCAAGTTCACCGTTCACCTTGGTGTTGGGTGCAGAAGTTGACTCCTTGCTAGATGACTTCCCACCTGTCCCCTTCTTGGGGCAATTGCGACTAAAGAGTCCCACTTGCTTACGCCGGAAGCATCTGACCCTGCTCTCCAACTTCTTGGAGTCCCTGCCAGGAGTGACGTTGGCTGCACCAAACCCTCACGCCAACTTCGTTTGATTGATGCCAGCTCGGGGTTGCTTCCACGTGAGGAGATATCCACCTCAAAGGCGTTCTCATCGGCGAGGTTGTCTTCCTCCGATGTGGGCTCTTCCTCTTCCACGTGATAGGTCCCTGTCTGTCAGCCACGTCCTTTTTCATTGTACGACTGCCTGGCTGCAGCCATCACCGCTGCCTTCTTCTCGGCTCCCAGCTGAGCAAAACGAAGTAAAAGGTATCCCCTAATCCCCTAACCACCTCTGGGAGGACAACGCCTTCTGCATCAGCAGCAGCGAATTGAATGCAGCTCTCGCCTTGCCTGTATACACTGCAGTGCTCTCACCTTCTTCACCTTGAGGTCAAACACCTGATCGAGGACTTTGCGAAGGCGATCATGCGCCCAGAACCTGGAACACCACTTCCACCCTGCCATCTTCATAGGAATCGCATCCAGTGCTCAAAGGGCTGTTCCGTCCAGCAAAGCGAAGATCAGTTCCGCGAGCCTCCTCCGGAATCCCTTCACCTTTTGAACGGACGGTCAAGTAGGCCCGACTCCAGCGATCCGTCGTTCATAGTCCTTCAATGGATTGGGGCCCTCCCCCTCAAACCGTTTGGTAAGCCCGTCCTGCTTCTTGTCCTCTGAGACCATGTGCTCCGCGGCAGCCCTTGCGGGCTCCGCTACCAGTTTATAAAGGTGATGGTTTTGGGGGGCTACGGCTGTTTTTGCAGCCTATGGCGTGCGTTTTCGACCCGGACGTCGGGTCTAGCTTCCTGTGGCGCTCCGGCCATGCGCATACCCGAGCCTAAATTCTATAAAGGCCCGCGACCGTATGCTTGAATCAAGCACGCGAAAAACACAACCGGTATGATCATCATCAAGACCGTCACTATTATCATCATGACCATCATCATCATCATCATCATCATCATCGTCACCTTGTGTCATCTCCTGCAGCGCTTTCGGGCCCTGTGGTCTAGTCTACATATATTTCCGCGCAAATAGCTGAAAGCTATAGGCGTTCCTACTTCTCAATGACTGGGTGGCTGATCGCCGTTTTGGTCCACCGCTGCCGCTGCTGCCTTGTCTCCTTACTTGTCCCCTGAACGAGGGCGCCATAGCCTTAGGAAAACGCCGACCGCGTGAGTTGCTGCAGGCGCAACCTTTGGGGAAGCGGGCCTCTCATTGGGCGCCAAACGTCAATTGCAGCCGGCGCAATGGTTCCAATGGGATGAGCTGCTCCATCCGCAAACTCGTCCACTATGGCACAAGTACCAGCAGACTGGAAGGTGACCAAATGAACCCCGACATATGGTGTCTTTCACCATTTCTCACCAAGCAGTTTACTGTCAGTATTGTCTCTTAACATGTGTCCGCCCTTTGTGTCACTGCTGGTGTCCGCCCTTTTCCGCTGGCCATGTAGCATTTCTTTGCATTTGTCTCCCAGGTCTGTCCCTGCTGGTGTCCGCCCTTTTGTGTTGGCCCCGCCTTTCTCCGTTGGCGATGCAGCATTTCTTTCTCCAAACAGATTACTGTTAGGGGTTGTCAATTCTACCTTAAGATGTGTCCGCCCTTGTTGTCACTGTCCCCCCTTTTCCGCTGGCCATAAAGCATTTCAATTCATTTGTCTCAAAAGTGACTTCTTTACTTTTGTCTCTCAGGTTCGGTGCCTGCTGCTGGTGTCCTGACCATGCAGCATTTCTATTCAGTTGTCCCAGGTGATCACTGTACTTCCCCAAACAGGTGGCTTTTAAGGCTTTCTAAGAGTGTCCGCCTTGCTGCGGGACACCGTGTCCGCCTTCCGTCCGGCTTGTCTCCCTTGGTGAAATTTGCTTCTTATAAGTCATAGGAATGTTCGCTCTATTTCAATGATCCCTTCTCTCCCCATCTATCGGCGGTTCTTTTTCGTGTCTGAGAACCGGTGCCCGGGCAGCGCACACGGATTCGGAACGGCTTGAGGTGCGGAACTGCCCAAATCCGAGAAACAGGGAAAAGACAAGACAAAAGGTAATAATAATGGCCTCCAACCTACTACGTGACCTACTGGCGATGGCCCTCCAAGAATGATGAGTCGAAGATCGGAGAAAACAAAGTTGAAGCTAAACGGATCGGGCCAAAACGCGTGCGGCAAAAGAGAAGAAACGAAACGAAACACGTCGCTTCCGGTCTCCGTCTTCCCGTTCCTTCGGTCTCGCCTCTCGGTAGAGGAAATCTAAGTAGCCACGTAGCGTGGGGACCTGAAAGGAAAGGTTCGAAGTGCTTTGCATGTTTCAGGTGCTTTGCCGTTGCATCTCGATTTCTCACGTTACTTTGCATCTTTCTCACAACCAAAAAATGCTGTGGGCATGCAGCGCATTCAGGGCATGCGCAGCCATGGCCATGCGCAGTTTGGCGTTCTTCGCGCTTTCCGACAGCCGAGGGCTAAGGATGGAGCAAACTGCTTCCCCGGCTCCTCGGGACAGGAAAAATGTGGCACAAAGCAACGGAACCCCAAAGGACAAGTAAAACATAGTAAACATCTAATTGACCATGGCATACTTTGTACCGCCCCAGGAATCTGCCTCGCTCATCATGGCTGTTTTTGATGAGAGCCTGGAATTAAATTCGACGTCGACTGAATGCACTTCTGCGATCTTCTGCGCACGTTTTTTGTCGTGTGCGCACTACACGTACACGTACATGACACTGTCGTGTATTCGTGTGACCGTCTTGGACTGTGCCGTTCGCCTCGAGATCTGCTTTCGGAAGTTGGTCATCCTATGTTCATCGGGAAGAAAAAAGAAAGGTCATGAAAGAAACGCATTTCTTTCGCAAATCAGACATTCTTTCCTTGATATCTGCTTTAAAAACTTTACCGTGCTCCTCTTGGCACTGCTGGTGCTCTCTTTGCTTGACAAGCGGTCTTCATCCTCCTGACGATCGTTTCGTCCAATACATCCATCCGCTCGACCGCTACACACCTTACTGTGTCAGTGGACCCATATCTGTTCTCATACCGAGGGGAACAAGCGGAACTCGAGATACGGAAAGGCACTTGTCGGGCAAGTGAGATGCCATGAGGCTAGTTTCGAAGCAAAAGACGTTCCACGTCGTTTTTCTGCTTTCCTTTTTGGAGAGGTGACAGAGGGACCGGTCACTCAACACAACCTTTTCAGCACATATGAACCGATAGAGAGCAGAAACACTGCGCCGACATCGGCAGCTACAACGAAGGAAAGAACGAAGCGGAACGGAAAAACGCAGGGTAAGGACAAGGCTATGGCAACTGCAAAGGAGACTACAAAGGCAAAGGGGCAGGTAAGCCAAGAAAGGCAAAGGATATGTCTGCTACAAATGTGGCATGGACACTGGGACTACCAGTTCAGAATCTTGTTGGGTCGCTATGTTTAGATTCGCAACATCGAACAATCTAATGACTACGACCAACCATACCCATGAAAACTGGTAGTGTGAGCGGCTTCATCATCTAGGTTCGGAGACAGAAGCAAGCTGTGTGTAGCACAAAACGGTGAAAAGAGTGAATTCTTTTCTATCAGAAGCAGGCGCAAAAAATCAAGATTCGACTGCACACCAGGCTCAGCAGCAAGCAAATGCATCGCTACAAGGACCTTCCAAGAAAGCAGAGCACATACACATAAAATTTCTTTTCACATCACAGCCGGTGAAGGAAGGAACCGTCACCAACAACAAAGTGCACTACAGAACATAGCATGCGTCTTCATCAACTTGACTCCTAACTCGCAAAACACGTAGACCTACGTGCCTGCACCTATGCCATGGCCTGGAACTACCTGCCTGACTCTATTTGGATGCACCTTGGCCGGGAGGGTTCTGGTATACGCGCTTTCACTGCATCTAGCAACTTGTGTACTACATGTCCACATGAGTGCATGTAGGTCAAGTTGCATTTTCGCATTTTCTACACAACTTGGTGTCAAGTGCAGGAGTTTGAAGCGTGAAATTTGCGAAACAAACCTATTTGATTTGGTTGGAATATTTGGAAATCTTAGATTTCAGACCATGCCATCAATGACCTTGACGCAACTACTTGATGCCTCCTGGACTCAGGGGGGGTTCTCTACAAGGGAGAACCTTCAAAGAAAAAGGGAACTTGCAACGTTGCGGCTGGCACGGAGAGGACTTCAAACTCGTGCTAACGAACCACAGGGCCCACGACTTCTTAGAAGGCAGCCTGCGCCGTATTACGACACGCAGGCCTTCTTTTGAATGTATTTGGGATGGTGGCCATGACTTGCACTCGATCCATCTGCCAGCTCCACTTGTTCAAGTCCTTCTCTTGCATCATCTCGGTTTTGGCCTGTGATTGTGGCCCTGCGGGGCCAAAGATTCGAAGTAGCTCTCTGATAGTCCGAAATCGTTGGCTCTGCCATAGTCATTGAAGAAATCAATGGGTAAAACCATCTTCTTGCCATCGTCTCAAAACAATGTGCACACATGTGCCGTATTCCTGGATAATCATGCTGCGTAGAATTCACTATCTGCATCATCCTGTAGTGCGTGATCTATTGTTTTCGAAGAACATCACTATCACTCTCACCCTCTTCGCCGCCCTCTCTATCTTGTTCTTCTGGTTCGGTTTGTACGTCGCCACCAATTCGTTTTCTGGACCTTGTCCTCTCCAAGCAATCGCCACCTGTACGGGGCTCCTGTCTCACTCCAGAAACTCATCAACTCCTCTGTTTCTGGAACATCGGTGTGACCGGGGTAATGTGCCGGTCCAACTTCTTCCCACTTCTCCATGCCCATGTTCTTGTGCGCGTTCATGCTGATGTCCATGTTCAGCTTCTGGTTCTGGATCTTCACTTCCTCTTAGACTCTTGCATCACTATTCGTTGGTCTTCGTTCTTCTCTTGGTCCTGCCCTTCTCATGTCTTTGATCCATTTCATCTTCCTCATAGTCTCAATGTCGATGAGTTTTGCAGCCGCATGATGGAGATGCGCCTGAGTCCTTCGAATGGATGTTGGCTGTTCCCATGGGGTTCAACGTGAAGACCCTGATGTTTCATACTGAGCTTAAAGAACACCCTTCTGCCCTCAACGCCTTGGCGCGAGTGCTGTGGCCACACCGCAAGCGTCACTGTACGCCGAGCCCAGCGGGACTAAGGGCTTTCTCCGGTTCCGAGCTGCGGTGTCACACTTCATCTTCAGATGGTTTAAAATTATGAGTGGTGCCGCCACATGCAGGACTTCAAAGGCTGAGACCCGAAGAGCGAATTTAGGTCAAAAAAGGTGTCCTTCTGAGATCAGCAAACATACATTTCGAATTGAACTCTATTTTTCAATGCAAACGAAGCTGGGCAAGGATTTGACCATTCTCGCAAATCCCATTTCGTCTATCGTGTTCCCTGTTTCGCCTTTTCGTTTTTGAACTCCGTTTTTTCTCTTTCGTCTTCTTTTTCGAAGAACTCGAACCGAACTTCTCTCGCTTTCAACCGTGCCATTTCTCTCTGAACCGCGCCTTGCTTTTAGACCTTTCGGGCCTCTCAACTTTGGTACTCCTTGAACGCAACCCGGCACGGCAGCACACAAGCAAGGACTTGTTTTTTGTCAAACCCCAAGCCTCAAACCGATGGAAAAAGTGTTCCAAAAACGTCTCTTTTGAGGCGTTCTCGTCCTTCCGCTGTCTGTGCTGTGCTTTGAGGCTTCCGACCGCGCCCGCTCCATAGGGTCCTCACGAATTCGGATATTGTGAGGACTCTTGTGAGGTCAAACTGACGGGTATGTCGCATCACAAATATGTGCATCTGTCCGGGTCGTCCTCGACAACTGTCGTAGTCTTTGTTCTCCTGAACTGCATGTAGTAGCGATGCACTTGTTACTACTAGTAAGGCACCTGTTACTACTAGCGTGGCACCTGTTACTGTTTCGTTCTCCGTCCTACGAGGTCCATCCACTCGAGACCTGCGAGGTCCATCCACGTTTTTCCAAGTCTCATCGAGCGCTTTCTCAGTGCCGAGCTCCAGATTCGGCCTTAGTCAAGTAGCTGCACTCGACTTTCAGAACGCTTTGTATCACAAGAAGTTGACAACAAACCATGTAGATTGCGACATCACGGCGTCCGGACACGGCTGCAGTGGTGGCTCGAACTTTGCTTTCACGAGCTCCTAAGAAGCGACGCGTTGCAAACGGGGGGAGGCCAGGAAACACCATGAAACAGACGTTCGTCCTGATTCCAACCTCAGAACGAAGGTGTGGCAGAAATGTGCGTTTGATTTACGCTGTACAAATGTCTCAGAACGTGCTCCACCTCTTGGATGCTGGCGGAGGCACATTCCTGCAACTCAAAACAGCGTTTTGGCCCCTTCCGGCCCGTGAAAAACAGCGTTTCCGTCCTTGGTTTCGGTTTGGCCTCCCCTCGCAGGACGCTGTGTCTCAAAGGCATGGGTTTCCGCAACGATGCGTCATGCGGTGCATCGGTGCGTCGACACGGTCCGCAGCGGCGCTTGGCCCAGAGTGCTGTGAAGCCGTGAAGAGGAAAGTGAAGCCGTGAAGCGATTCGGATCATGTGTCGCAGCGGAAATCACGGAAACATGTATTTTGCGAATTTGCTTCTGCTCATTGTGAACGGGGCTCATGACTTAAGGTGGTTTGCGCCCTTGTGATATACGCTTCATCTGGAGAATTCACACGCACGAATGATGCGCTCGGAGTGCCAATATGTCGATTTTGTTGCAGTGCATCGGCGGTGGATGAATTATGATGAATTTCTTTTCAAGGCTATCTCCAAGTGAATTACAAATGGTAAATGTTCCGCGGTGTGATACTTGCTAGGGGCAGGCTACTTCAGAGTTCGGACAAAGAAAGGCGAAAGGCGACCGAACACACTTAACAAACCAGGGTAGAGGACGCTACTAGGAACAAAGGGCATCGCTACTAGGAGCTTTTTCAGTCTGATTCGACCTGTTCGACACATGCGACCAGCGCGTCAAGAACGCCAACGGACGACGCGCCGGTTCGGGTGCGATTGACGGACACACCTGGTCTCCAAAGGTCGACAGAGCGTTTAGCGCCGAAAAGGGGCGTCCAAAGGGGCGTCCATTTCTCGATGGAAGAGACGGCTCCAGGATGGAGTGAGGTCAAGAGCTGAGAACATGTCTCGGCCTTAAGGCCTTGCCCAAGGGTTCAACAAAGGAGAGGAGGTGAGGGGTCCGAAGAAGAGCGAAGGCATTCACTAGGTCTCCAAAAAGGCTCAACTGGAAGGTTCTGGGGGAGGTGGAACGGGTGAAGGATCAACGGAAGTGTTGGACTTAGTGAAAAACATGCAAAACCTTCAGAAGGCTATCTTTAACAAAGAAGGAGGCGGGAGAGAGTGTGACGAGAGAGGAGATGAGGACAGTGTGTGGAGTTGTCCGGAAACAAATGTAATTATGCCAAGTTGTCCGGTTCCAAAAACTGGCAGAGTACCCCCGCAACCGGCTGACGATCCCCAAACCCGTCGCTACACACGTGGTTCCAAGGTTTGGTGAGTTTCAAAAGGAAGCAGGAGAAACGAACCTTCTCCGCCTTTGAGACGGACTCAAGTGCTGACAAAGAAGGCCTCGTTTTTGGAGGGAAAGATTGGGAAACACATGAGCCAGGCCTCGGAGAAGGCTCAGGTGAACAAACAAATGGGTCCGGTTGACATTTTTCGAAGAAACAACCTTTGTCAATGTCTATTGTCCCTACCCTGTTGAACTGAAGGGTGAACACGTATGATTGTAAACAAATGCATCTACAAAAAACTAGTCCAAGGAACTACAAAGGTCATCGATCGTAATCACCAATGATACAATGAACAACTTGTTCTTCACACGGAGGAATTTGTTCACAAAGAGAAAACACCGTATGAACATGACCTGGTTCAGTCAAATAGATGCTCTTGTGATGAGCGTTCTTCGGAATCGTCCGTTCATCGGAAACTGCCCGTTTGTTGAAATAACTCCAACTCTACGACTCTGATGGAGAATTGTTCCGTCTTTTCACGGGTTTACTGGGTAAGTCTTCAATGAGGGGTTTGATTTTCTGCAAGGACCTTGCCAAGGGGCATAGAGAACTTCATCAATTAGTTTCTTTGTTCACGAACTCATTGGTATTGTTGCGGTCAATGAAAACTGTCGACAGTCTCAAAATTTTTCTACAAACTTTTTACTGAAACGTACCGCAGGGTCCACTCACCGCTTCAATTGTCTCTCACAGAATGCAAAAAGTGAGCCAACCTGAGAAACGATACGCACTTTTTCTGACATGCAAAGGGCTGCAGTGAAGTCTCATGTACAAAATGTACAAACAAATAAACTGTACTCCCTGTGATGTTGGTAATTCTACTTACCTCTACCATGATCTGTACCGAAAATGGTTCGCACTCCTTCTTGGCGAGGTGAGACTTCAAAATGCTTCTTTGAGCTCACTTCGCCACCGTAGTCCATTTTCCTCATTCAATTCTTGTTTCTCTTTCTCTTCTGAGTTTATTCGTTGTTTCCAGAAACTGGGTTCCTAGAACTTGCTGCTGCTGGATCAACATTTGGGTTGTCTCTCCTAGACTCTGCTATCTCAAGCAGTTCCTCATACTTCTTTTGTTCTTTTTCAATCCTATCTGCATCATCTTGATTTCCAACTCCTAGTAGATTCCAATAGTGTGTTTTCAACTCCTCAATTTTGGTTTGGAGTCTACCACACATCTGTACCGCCATCATTCTCATATCAGCGAGACCGTTTTGGTATACAGATGAGGGGGTACATAGATGTCCTTTCCAAATTTACACAAACCCAATTGTCTCATAGCTATATGTTTTTAACACAATGTTTCTGAAAAAGTTGTGAGCCAGAAAGGTTGCGCACATACTACCACGTGGGTGCAGATAATCGATTTGCTTAGAGCTATATGTTTGGAACAAAATGCTTCTGAAAAAGTTGTGAGCCACAAGGGTTGCACACGTACTACCACGTGGGTGCAGTGTATAACTTGCTTTGAAATCAAAGTTTTGTTATTGAGCAAAAGGTTTTTGAAAATATGTGATCCTTCTCTGGCTTGTAAAACTTGATAATTGACTGTGAAATTTGGTCATTGGAGGCTTCGACTGAGAGTGAGTGAGAGAGAGTGAGAGAGAGTGAGAGAGAAAAAAGTAGAGAGAGATGAAGAGAGAGAAAGAGAAGATAAACATGATGGGTGGCGTTGTTCGTGGGGGGACTCTTGGTTGGTCGGCCCCCCGGGCGATATCTTAGAAAACGGGGGGGTCATTGCTTAGCTATCTCTGGCAATGCGGGGTTTGGGGTGGGTCGTTAATGATTTTTGAATAAGGGATTTTGTGAAGAAAGTGCGCGCATAGTTGTTGATATATTTTGGAAGCCAAAGAGATTAACGGTTTATGAAGAGTAAAAGACATTGATGATAACTAAGCACAGCAAACCTAGAGGAAAAGAACATATAAAGAAATGAGGATCAGTTTCAGGAAACCTGCAGTCCAAGAAGTTCCAAAGTTTTGTTCAAAGACTTGGGACGAAGGTTCAAGGCCTTTGGGATGAAGGGTTCAAAAGGCTTTCGCGTGAAAACATGTTCAATAACATTGTTGAAAGACTTGGGATGAAGGGTTCAAAGAGTTTGGGATAGAGAACGGCTCAAAATTTTTGTTTTAGGGTTTTGGGTCAAAGGGGGCTCGTGACAACAGCGTTTTTCAGACTAACCAGGACTTGAAATGATGGTTTAAAGTCTTTGGGATGAAGGCTTCAAAGACTTCAGGATGAAGACGGTTTCAAAGCTTTTTCAATAGACTTTGGATGATGGTTTAATGTCTGTGGGATGAAGGGTTCAAAGACTTCAGGATGGAGGGTTCAACAACTTTATTCAATAGACTGGGATGATGGTCCAAAGTCTTTGGGATGAAGGCTTCAAAGACTTTAGGATGAAGACGAGTTCAAAAACGTGTTGGAGCGTGTCCGTGATGCTACGCAGGTGCAGGAAGGAGTCCAGGGCTGCAGTCATTAAGAACAAAATGTAGAATATAGCGCCGAAGGATCAGCAGGAAGTTGATGGTCTCTGAAGTGCTTCCTTTCAAAGGATCTGTCTTGTTGGACCGCTTCTCCAGGCAAGCCTTAGGCCTGGCTCCCTGAAGTCGACGCGGCATCACAAAGGCCTGAACAAACAAGGCTATTGTGAGCTCTGCTATTGTGAGTCCAGCGTGAATGGAAGCAACCCCATGCGCAAAATAAATATGGAACCAGTCGAACATCGTTGCGCTCAGCAGGTACTGGTGGCGCGGGATGCTCAACAGGCTTCGTTCATGCCAGTTGAAACCCAGGCTCTGCTCTAAAAGCTTGAAGCCTGCAGCCGTCTAAACCTCATGGCGTTCACGCAGCAGTTGACGCAGCAGTTGATGTGCGTCCCTGACGCTCTCAGTGGTGTGCTGACGGAACCTCGAGAACTCCAGGCATGTTGACGGTATGAGCGGGTCATCGTGATCTTGCAAAGCACTCTTGAAGTCAACACCATTCTGGCAGCAAGCGCAAAAAGCTGTCCCGGCGGCTCCCTCCCAGGACATACTTGCATGCCACCTCGTCTCCAATGTGCAGCGTCACTTGTCCAAAGAACATGACCCGCCAATCTTCATGCCGCAAGTAGACGCCACTGGAGGTGTCAAAAGGCATGCGAAATAGGTCCAGAAGATGAGGCATGAGCAAACTCATACCGCCAATCTTCTGAACAGTGCTCGACTTCACCGCGCAGAGGCAAAACCAGAATGCCTCTCGAGAAAGGGCCCAGGAACCCAACTCAAGCACCTGACAAGAATGACTGAAGTTATGCGTGTCAAAACACATTTACACCCCCGACCACCCTTCGCAGGTGTACACCTTGGGAAGTGAGTGCGCAGAACAAAAACGCTGGAAAAATTGAATCAAGCCACTGAGAAGTAGCACACTTGGAGCTTACGTTCGTTGTTGTGCTTCAACGCATTACCTGATGTAACTTCGTGTGTGTACCGCGAATTGCCATTTGCGGTCTGGGTGAGGAGGGTGATCATTGCAGCATCGAACAAAGTGATCACGAAACAGCTTGCAATGCGCGATAGCGCTCTGGAGGATAGAGACAGGGTGGGAGACGAAAATGGTTGTGTTTCCACTCCCGTCACTGAGAGGCACCTCAAGAGCTTGAAGCACAGCGCCTCGAGTACTCTTCGATCTGCTTCTCAACCAACGTTTTTCAAAGTATCTTCATGCCAAACAAAGGTCTTTGAACCCTTCGTCCAAAGTCTTCATCCTAAAGTCTTTGGCCCCTTCATCCGAAAGACTGTAAACAATCATGCCAAGTCTATTGAACAAAGCTTTTGAAACCGTCTTCATCCTAAACTCTTTGAAGACTTTATTTCAACGACTTTAAGCCATCATCCTAAATCTATTGAAGAAAGGATCAACTATATTGTATTATAACAATAC
>CAXAMN010016202.1:86531-109437 GCA_963970005.1 Durusdinium trenchii | reverse complement strand
ACACATCCGGAACTTTGAGGAACAACAAATCGGCCAATCCTTAATCTCTTATTTTTTTGCGCCTGCGGCGATTGTTGATACCTTTTACTACCAAGAAATATGGTGGTGACAAATATATGAAATTCTAACCACTAGGTGTCAGCAGGGGCGGGGACAGACCTGCAAAAATGCTTGGAATATGCAGAAAAATGCATGTTTGTTCAACTTGAGAGGAGGGAGACACGAAAGGTAGGACAGCGGGAAGAGAAGAGAACGTGAGAGGCAGGAACAAAAATGCAATGTTCGACATGATGATTTATCCCCTCGGAGGCGACCTTCCGTAAATATAATTTCATATGCACTCTAAACGTTCAAACATATGCTCTCGAAATGTTCACAAAGATTCTTAGGAAAACAAACTTGCCCCATGGCTCAGATCATCGGTGATCATTAAATCGGAGCATCACAGGATTTAAACTATCGCGAAACCATAAGAGGCTCACGAAGACGGCCCCCAGGAGAGAATTGACGTGCTTCACAAAACAAACTCTAGCTATGTATCCCCTCGGGGAACACCTTTCGTGATTAGAATTTCATATGCACTCTTTCTGAATGTTCAAGAGGGTTTCAACTATCCTGAAATCATGAGAGGCTCACGAAGACGTTCTCCAGGAGAGAATTGAATTTAGGAGCGGGGGGGTCGGTATTGAAAAATCAATTCCCGGGGGGGTGAGGGGTAAGTTCCCCCAGAAGTGGCAGTTGCTTAACTGGACCTGATCGAAACACCAAGTGAGTCACACGAGTGCGATCGGTGTGCGAGCGGCAGCGATGCACACCTTTTCTATGGCTGCGGATGCAGGTATTGGGCTAAGTCTTGAGCCAAAGGAATTAGGTCGAAAGCGGACTGAAGAGCTACAGACTAATCTATACAAGAGAACAGGTGCCACACACGTATAGCGTAGACACGCCTAGGGGACCTAGGACACTACCAAACACAAAACAGACGCAAATTTTCTTCGTGTCGAAGCTTACGATCTCTAAAGTACAAAAGCTTGGAAACAACAGGATGCAAATGAATTACAGAAGTTCTGTCTTCGCAGAACTAGACCGTAGATGCCATTCTGGCTCATCTAGGTTGCGTCAGATAATCTTTACAAATCTACGAAAGGCATACTTGCTGCATCGAACGTTCCGGAATATCGGAGATCTTCTTTTTCAAGTCAAATCGTTAAGTCAAAATAAAATCTATAGGGCCTTTAGTTTTGATGTAACTGGGTCTTTCAAAATATGCATTTAGCTTTCCGGCACTTAGTTGTGGTCAAGCCGGCATATCGGCCTTGCAGAGACTATCTACCAGTTCCTGTATCCTCGGTATCCAGGGTTCCAAGATGATGAGGAGGAACCGGTATACCACCATGAACTTGATGCGCCCGAGGACCAACGGTCCGATGGCTGCCAGGACTGGTCCCAGCCTGCTTGACGAGCTTGTTTATTCTGCCGAGATCGTTCCTTCAAACGTTCAAGTCTTTCGGCATTCTTCTCGCCACGGTTCACGGCGGATATCTGGCTGCGAACTCTGATCTTGTGTCGGCTGGCAAGTGAAAAATTACACTGGAATGGATGGTGATATCCCAAGTCACTGCTCTTCAGACACAGATCAAGATGATTCAAATGCTTAAGGAGTTCGTTAATCTTAATAGTAGTCTCTTTCTGACGTGGAGGCTGTTCGTATCCAATTCGTCCACGATCATCCGGAGTATCGGATGTTCTCGTCCGCAACGTATGCATGTCCTTGCCGTAATTTAAGGCGATCTGTAGCATACAGTCGCAATCGGCATCCAGACCCTCCAAAGCGGCGAGCTGCTCACTGGCGAGGGTTGAGACCTCCCAGTTATAAGTTATGCGCTTGCTCGACTCACGCTTCTTGTTCGCGGATACAAGGATCTGGTCAAGGATGGTGAGGACAGCTCCGGTCGCCGGATCGGCATGTCGATCGCCCCGCAAGTTGCGGTTCGTGAACTGATTGGCATCGCACGCGATGACGTCCACCTGGTCTGCCACGGCCGTAATCAAAATCTTCATAATGGCGTTCTTACCGGCCGTAATACCTTGTTGAAAGGCATGGGCATTGAGGTGAAAAGCGCAACCTCGAAGTTCTGGCATGTGCATGCGCTTGCAGTCATTCAAACTCCCGGTCCGGAATGTCGGACACTCGTGGAACAATGCCTCTGCATCCACTGGTTCGGCTTCAATGTAAGTGGTGGATGCTTGTGCTACAGCTAAACTGTCAGGGCAGACGATCACCTCCATGTTATCTGCTGGATCAGCGGCGCCTTCTTCAAGGGCGCCTCCATCTGTTGATTCATCGACCTTTCCCCAGATCATGCGGAATGTCGCGGCATGGGCTACCCAGGCTAGGCGTTCGCCTTCGAGCTCGATTCGGCGGATGAGTTCCAATCTTGAAGAACCAAGGATATCTGTGGAACAGACTGCTGCAATTGCAGGTGATTCGCCATCCGCCACGGCCATGACACATAAACATTGATATTGGTTAAAAAGCTCTCTGTGTCGCTCGATTCCGCTGGCCTCGAGAAGGATTGTGAGATGAGCCGTATTCCTGACAAGATAGTGCGGAAGAACGGCGTATTGGTCCGTCTCGGCGAGCTCTCTGGATAGTGGCTGCCGGCCGTTGAAATGAGGCGTACGATTGATATATCGCCAAAGTTGAGGAGCAAGACGCTGACGTGTTCAGTCGATCGGAGGAGTCTTGCATCATCGAGATCGAAGTCTCCCATGGTTTGCGCGATATCCCTGCATGTACGAACGGCTTAACTCGACAATCTGTCGCATCTCCTCGCCGGTATATCGGCGGTTGGAGTCGTAAAAGCAGCTTGGCCGAATGATTGGATATGGTGCCACATCAGACTGTTCATCCCAGTGTTGAGCGATCGAGGGAATGGTGCGGCTTCTGTAGGTTGGATGGTTCGTGTAATGGTACTTGCTAGCTCCTTCGAGCACAATGCGATCCATCGCTGCGTAACCTGTTGAGCCGCCACCGAGAACAAGGTCTTTGATTTCTTGCAAACGGTGTAATCGACCGGCATATCGGTCGTCCGGGTGCCAACCCTCGGATTCGGCTGCGAAGGGAATCGTGAAATCGATTTCTGCTGTGACCTCTTCGCGCTCGTGCTCACCCAGCGGTGCCGGAATATCGGCGTCTGGGACTGTTGAACAGAGATAAATGCTATTGCATGAGCAATGGTTGCTGACATCATGATAGCAGTCAAGGCATGTTCCGTGACTACATGCTCTGCAGAAGAAAAGTACGTCAGCGCTGGAACAGGTAAGGCAGGTCATCTTCTCCGGACGGTGGAAGTACTTGGTTGGAGTACTCTGTGCCTTCCTTGCGTCGCTGATGACCTCCCGCGCTCGGGAGCTCGCACGCTTCTTGGGCTTTGCCTCGATGAACTTCGTTTCCGGAATATCGGAAAACGAAAGTCTGCGACCTCCAGATGGAGTGCGGGAATGGATGGCCCGGTGTATGGTCAGCCTTCTTAAGGACAGTGCGAGTTGGCGTGCGTGACCTTGCCCGGGAGGACCAAACCCTTGTACTTGATACTTCTTCTTTCTTGACTGCTGACGATGATGAGGCTCCGGCTGAAGGATCGTCCGGCATATCGGACTCTTCCTTTTTCACAGCGCCTTTCTTGACCCAGGTTCCTTTCTGGCGTGCTTCTGCGAGGTCGTCCACCATGGCTTCATCTAATGTACTTATGACCTGAACATCATCATCGTCGTCTGCCGGAATGTCGGCATCGACCTCCATGTCGTCGTCATCATCGACATCAATCAGGTCATCTCCCTCTTCCTCAGTCGTTTCCGACAATGAGCGTTTCTTGAGACGACGCATGTTGGTGGCTTCATCCTTCCAGTCGTCGTCGAGGGAGAGAAAATTCAGCCATGTCTCAGTGTGGATCTTGGGCATGCCGTGGAGCTGATGGCGATCAAGTTTCTCCTCGGCCTCATTGCGCCATGCCTCGACCTCGCGAATCTTAATATTCTTAAATGCAAGCCTCCTTGTTTCAATCTTGAACTTATCGTGGCCCTTGCCTACCAGCCTCAGTACCTCGCAATAGAGCTGTGAATAGAAACGCAAGTACGGCTCATCGGGGACTGACATGGCTGGAGTGGAGTCTGGGACATCCCACAGCTTAGTTGACAAACAGCAATTGTTCCGGATATCCCATGCAAGGCTGAAAAGACCGGCCGGAATAACGGCCTTGGTCAAAAAGGAAGGAGGCCATACTGCTGAATCGAACGAACGTGGCGATACTCGGTCATGTGAACCAGCGTGTCCGGCATATCGGAGAGCTGGCACTTCGGGATCTTTAGGCCTGAAATCGGAGCTTCGGCTCCTCCCGAATGGCTGGAAACGGCTTGCGCAAAAACATGAGCGGCCCTGAATTGCTTGTACAACTGAGAAAGCTCTTTTCGATCCTCAGCCGTCATACCGGCTGGATGGATCCATTCACTAGGGCTATACTGATAAACCTTTCGCCCTTCTGATGATCGGAAGTGCTCAAAGTGCAAACCTGATACCTGCCTTTCTGATTATACATAATGGTGATGGCAAGCGGCAGCAACAGGTTTATTCTATCGACAGAGGCTTCACACCATGGCTGCAGCTGGGCCTTTTGCACGGCCGGGAAGGCAAGGTCTTCCTTGGCATGGCAGGTGTGCGCCCAAACGCTGAGCAACTTCCTAAAACGAGCCCCGGCCATTAGCTCAAAAACGGTGAGCGACTGGTCGGCATGTGTCCATCCGGAATGTCGGAGGTTCCAGCTTATGACGAGAGATCTTGTCATAGATCTCGCTCTCGGAAATCCTGGTCAAGGCTTCATCGCTGAACTTGAAAAAGACGAAAGCTGCGCTAACACCGTACTCGGGGCGGTCGAATGCAGAGTCCATTGCGCTAGGGCGAGGACCTGCGTCACGAGAAGTGTCCTTGCTTTTGCCCTTGCCTTGCAAGCCTTGGCCGGAATATCGGCCCTCGGCGTTGCGCGACTCTGGTCGCTTGCCTTTTCCGCCGGAATGTCGGCGATCGGCAGGCTGGCTTGGTCCACGGCTCGATGTGCCACGTGCACCGACTTCGTGGATCTCATCAATCTGCGTAACAATAGGCTTTCCTCCTTGAACCATGGTATGGAGACGGTACCCGCGAACGTTGGACTGAGTTGGACGAATGCTTTCGCGGGGGTACCAGTTCAACTGGTGGCACGCGCTCTTCACGAGATGGCGAGCGCTTGCCTTCTCCTTTGCCTTTCGATTGATCTCGGCCGGAATGTCGGCCAGTACCTTTACGTCCGGCTTCAGGCGACAAAGATGCGCGAACAACATCAATGAATCTGAAGCGAGTTCCGGATTCTGCATGTGCCGCGTCGGGCGGCGAATCGCTCTGACGCGAAAGACTCACACTACGTCTGGACCGTAATACCGGTCGTGCAGTGGAGGGCTGGCTCGGTGATCGAGGCCTGGACTTTGCTGCTGGTGCCTGAGAAGGTGCCACTGGAGTCTCGGAAGCAGCTGCGGGAATCTTGCGGCCCATGATGATCACAGAGACTAAATATGCTCAAGCTTGTCTTCGTCCGTAGTAGTGCGCTTGAACAAGAAAATGCAGTCGCAGACACAAATTTTCTTGAGACAAAAATTCACAAGGAAAATGTCATGAAGCATACATAAGTGAATATACACAGTCTGATATATCTTCAGCAAAGAATGTGAGAACAAACTGTGGATCCGGCAGGTTATTAATGACCCACTCAGTTATAAAGGCCTTGTGTTTCACAAGTGTGCGGAAAGGTGGGTGTACATCAACCTGTCGGAGTGTTCCTGTCTCTATGCTTCTGTCAAGTTCATCCGGTTTAGCGGTGTGTTTTGTTAAAGGATCAGCGAGACAGAATTCGCTTGCGACATGACTTAGGTCATCGATGTTGCCAGTTGTGCTCTCGTGTCTGAGCATCTGTATGAGGTGGTGTGTTTCCTTTTGCTCCGGGAGATGTGTGGTTTGTGCAGTGGTGACCAGGTTGTTTGCGTCTGTTCTCAAGTGGATAGGAGAATCTGGCCACTGACATCAGCCCACAGAGCACGAAGGAAAAGACATGTGCCAAAACACCTCATCAAGGCTTGCAGTTCAGCAACAGTGGTGGACTGAGTAGTAGTAGTGATCTTATGACTCTCGTAGTCTATAATAGATCCACGTGTAGCTGAACTATCTTTCTTCTCGGAATATCGAGAGTTATATGGCTGCCTTTCTTCAGCTAGATAGATTACGTGTGCACGTTGGCTGGACTTGTCACTGTTGTTTCGGTACGATGCATCAGGAAAGCCCAGGATGCGTTGGCTGCCTTTGAGAGGCCAGAAACGAGCATCCACATATTGGCTCTTCATTGTACGAACAACCTTGTTGATCTCACGCGCGTCACCAATGGTCGGACTCGAAGCGGCGGACGCACATCTAGAGAACTTGTAACACAAGTGAACCTGCGTTCGACTCTGCAACCAATTGAGCTGGCCTAAAACAGAGCGATATGCTGTATGCATCTGAGGATTACAAGCAACGTTGTCCTTTAGATGTTTATCAAACTTGATTTCCTCTACAGCATCAACTGCAAGCTTTTGGTCACAAGAGATGTATGGTCCTTGCTTATCATGAGTCTTCCACTTGATACGTTGACCAACAAACATGATGTCATTCTTGTCTTCCGAGCCTACGTTAAAGTCCTTACGAATGCTGGCAAGCACTTTGTCTGCAAAGACCTTGTCTCCGGCCATGAACAGGTCATCGACATGAAGACAAATGAAACCATGTGATCTTCGGCCTTGCGCATTATTCTGTGCTACAGGATCCAGCAACATGTCAATTGCATCTTGAACAGGATCATTGGACGTAGACGTCTTCCGGAATGACTTTGACAACGAAGCGTCCTTGGATGACATCTTATCGCCGTACAAAATATAGGTGCATCGATCAGCTCGAGTTGGCACAAGTCCATAACTAAGAAGTGCTTTATCGACAACCTGCCACCATCTGCGTGGTGCATCGTTCAAACCGTATGCGGACTTCTTCATCTTTGCTCCTATGTGTGGTGGATATCCGCATTCGGACGGGATCTGGCAGATGATGTCTCTAGTTTCATCATATGCTTCACCTTGCAGGAAGGCGGTTTTCAGGTCCATATGATACAGATCCCATTGGCAGTTAGCTGCAAACTGTGTTGCACAGCGAAAACCTGAACGACTGGCTGCAGGACTGTCGGTTTGTTGGGTGTCCTTCTGTCTGTCTTGGAAACCCTTTAGCACCCAACGTGCCTTACACTTGAGGAAGTTACCGTCCTTGTCCTTCTTGATAGTAAGGACCCAGCGACCAGCAACATAGTTCCTGATCTTTAGCTTACGCATGTCAACAAGCTCGAAAACATCGTTGTCAAACCAGGATTTGTATTCGGCTTGTTTGGCTTCCAGGAATTGTTTGGCAAACTGTCGTTTTTCTTGCTGGGTTGCTTCCTTACGTTTCTTGCCGACAAGATAGGAAAATTTGTCTTCCTGTGATTGATACAAGGTCAGGAAGGCCTTGTCTTCCTCCGTAATACCGGAGTAGACTTCTCTGATGTCGGCATAGTTCTTACGAAGTAGCTGACGCTTCTTCTGCGCCATGTACGAAGACGGCGTTACAAAGTCAGCATAGGACGGAACAATCTTGAGGTCTACAGGTGAACCATCAATGTACCGAGGTACTGTGAACGAACCAGTATTGCTGCAGAGCTTCTGTTCGGCTGACAGCCAGCTCCAGCTGTTTTCGTCCACGTACAGGTCGTTATGGTCAATGGTTTCATCTGAGTCAATGTCATCTTCTTCTTCCTCTTCTTCAACGTCAACTGCTACGTCGTCCGGAATATCGGAGTCGACGATTACAGCTTCCGGAGATTCTGGTGACACTGGCTGTCCATCATCATCGTCTGCTATCGGCAAGCTGGGTCCGGATGGCTGAGCATCTGGATCACCGGCGTCCTCTTCTTCCGGAAATTCGGGTATATCATCTATGTCATCTTCCGGTTTGCGTTTCTTTGCTGGTGTTCGGACGACCGGCGGCGAAAAGACGAGTCGATCATCACCCCCCAGATGGTTGCTCGGTGGAACCGAAGGAGGTGAAGGCGAGGCAGGCATCTGTACAGGTCTGGTAGGACGAGCTTTCGTCGAAGGGCGGTCAGACACAGGAGAAGGTGTAGGTCGCTTCTCCCCAAAAATCATCTGTTCATCTGGAATAGACGGTGGAACGACAAGAGTAGGAACCACAGGAGTGTCTGGCTGTACAGGAGTCAATGGCAAAAAGGAAGTAGGAATAGGTGGAACTGTGGCTGCAGGAGTAGAAGGTGGAAACTGTGATGGCGGTTGTGGTCCTGAAGGTGGTGTGTCCGGAAGTTCTCCAGGCATGTGTGTGTCAGGTTGTGACTGTGGTGAGTGGCCTGGAAACGGTGGAAACGGATTGTCTGGCGGTGGTTGTCCTGGAGAAGGTGTAAATGGTGGATCTGGACTGTCTCCAGGTGTAAAGAAATCACCTGGTGTGAATGGATCACCAGGGATGTCGCCAGACATGTCAGGACCAGTTGGTGTCATGTACTCGTCAGGATCCAAACCAGGAGGTGGTGCAGGTAGTGCACCAACAGTGGTAGGTGTAACAGGTGTGTGAACAGGTTTGGACGGAACGCGACCATCAGAGTTCCAGAAAAAGACACAGCTCCAGTTGGACTCCACCAACTTCGACAGGTCGTCAAAAGGATGTGACTGGATGTACAACTTAGTTGTATCCTTCTTACGCCATAAAAACAATACACCTGCGGTGTGACGGTACCTGACCTTCAATTAATTGTTCAAAAGTACCTCGCAAAATGGTGGCGTTCTCAAATGCCATGGTAGGTGCAAAAATCTGGCGCATATGTGAAACATCATGTGCGATATGCAATGACTCAGACCAAGGATTATACTCATGTCCCTTAGGGAGTGAGTTAACTCTGTTCATAAGGCGTCGAACATAAAAATCCTTCACAGTTACACTGTCAGATTCACTGAAGTGAACATATTCTCGATCCGTATTTTCCATCAAGAAGAGCTGGAGTGATTCGAGACCCGGAATATGGAGTTCTCCAAGCAGATCTACAACTACAGTCGTCTGTGCGTGAAACAATCCATGATGGCTTCCCAGCGGCAGAAGACAGCGAATAAGCTTGGAACAGAAACGATAAGGGTATACCTGAGCTAACTTGGTTCTGCTTCCGAAGCCAGGTGCTGAACCTTCCAATGGTTGATGTTGGTGTTGTTCACCCCCGAGCTTATTACTACATCTCTTGAACACAGGCGCTAAAACTCCTTCATCAAAGTTGTGTAACAGAGAAGTTGGTTTGTTGTAGTAATAGCCGTTAGGGTCTTTCATTCCAAACGAACACATGTCAAGAGTGCCATAGGTAACACCACGTTGTGACAAAAGACGGTGGAAACATCTGGGGTACCAAAGAGCTGATGAGGCTGGATTCTCAATGATGAAATGGCCTTCATGTTCAATCTGGAAGATGGCAACACGACAACAAAACTCCAACATTGGAAGAAACTTCTGTCTGCGCTGATCTCGTGCTGCGCGATCATGGATATTGGTCATCTGACTCCAAGGAGCACAGTGCGGCGCCATAAAGATGACTTTAGGCTTCTGTTTCTCGATGATGTCCATCGTCCTCTTACGACCGTCACTGGTCAAAATGTCAAATCCTGTTCTTAGGTCAATAGGTTGTCCAACACGCAAACCATTCATGGCAGCAACTTGACTCAACCGTGCTGAACCTGCGAATAGTTCTAAGAAATCAATCTTGCCAGTCATGACAGGTTGCCATGCGTAAGAGGAATATGTGAAGCCTTCCACACCGATCTGGGCTCCGTCGCTCTGGACTAGAGAGCTTGCATGGTCAGTGACCGGAATATCGGTCCGTGCACTCTCAGAACTCAGTAGTGCAACCGGGTCGAGTGGCACCTCAACATCTTCGATCGGATTGATGTCCTTGCGGACCTTGCTGATGTTGACCTTTAGAATTCTGGTGCCTAAATCGATACCAACCATACTGCCGTCAGAACTAATGACCTTGCCCTTGATCCATTTTCCACTATGGGTTCCATCAGACTTTACCTTGGATTTATCTTCTGTCCAATAGTAGATCTTATCACCAGGATAGAATGGACCATCACTTAGTTGAAGTCTTGCGGAAATGTCTCGTCTCAAATCGTCTGATTGTTTTGCTTCTAAATAAGACTTCATGGCAAGTGTTCTGAGGGCATCTATGTTTTTCTCGGGAGAAGGAAGTGAAGCTGTAAGCTGTTCAGGTGTCATGTTCTCTGGGTGCAAAAGATCTGCAGGTCGTCTTCCAAATGCCATCTCCAATGGAGATACTCCACCAAAAGTAACCATGGAGTTCCTGGCAAGTGATGCTTGTCTGAGGAGTTGACGGTACGTGATCTCGTATCTGGATGGATCCTCAGTCACTGCCTTAAGCATCAGGGTGATCTGCTTTTTGTGCATGCGAACAGCTGCTTCAGCTCTATTTGGCCATGGAGTACCAGGTCCTAGAGTAATCGGTCGGATATTCTTTCTGTTATAAAAGGATTCAAGTTCAGTACCCATGAAACCTTGATCACCGACAAGATACTTCGGATTCAACTGGTATGTCTCAAAATACTCCAAAAGATGGCCAATCGTTTCTGCTTCAGTCTTGCCGTTACAAACGTAAGCAGTGGTCATAGAAGTAGCACCGTCATAGATAATCAGGAAAAGAAGTTTGGACTTGTCGTTGATAGCTAGTTCACCATGATCAACAAAGGTGAGTTCTCCAAACGTTTCACTTCTCATACCTGAAATTCGTGATCCTGAAGGTGCAATCTTTGACCTCTGACATGTATCACACTGCTTAACTACCTTGTCGTACTCTTCATAGATCTTAGCAGGAATCTTCAAGGCTGAAGTACGTTTCTTGAACTGCTCTGTTGACATATGATAGTGCTTCAAATGCAGTTTCAAGAGTTCAGTTGGATGAGACAGCTTTTCATGGGTTCTCTGCAATGCTAACGGCAATGTCACTGAAACTTTAGGCGTCTTCTTCTCTCGATGAACTGTTGTTGGTATTGGTTTCACGTTTTCCTTTGATTCTTCCTGAGGATCAGGCTTCACCGGCATGTCCGGTTCTGCTGGAGGTACGTCAGGCTTATCGGCTCCTGAGCTTGAACTTGGAATCTTCGAATGCTCAAATGGCGTACCAAAATCAGGTGACTTTTCTGTCTTCCGGTATGTCGGAGGTGTCACCTTCTTAGCCGGTGGAGGCATCGAAATAAGCTTCGATGGCGGATCGACCTTGGCATCTCCACTCGCGATGTGCTTCTCTGGCTTCTTAGCCGGAATATCGGCTGCTGACTTGTCTTCCTTCACTTCAGATGTCTCTGCCTTCTTGCGTCCATCTTTGTATGTGTGCTTACGATGCTTTCCATTGCAGGCAGGACAGGCTGCATATGAAGGGTTAATTGCAGTGAAACTGTGGTTCGGCTTACGAACTGAGCTGGCAAACACCATGATGTCTAGGACATTATGGTTCGAAGTGCTCACTGGCAGCGAAAATCGCTTCAGACCGAACAAAGGACAAGTCAAATAGTCGCCGACTGGAGTATGCTCAATAGACATGCGAAGGTTCCTGAGCTGCTCAACGCTAAAAAGGATCGGAACATATCGCTGTTGTGATCCACCCTGTGGGTGACTGGTCGTTCTGGAAGTAGATTACCAGCTTCTCTCGGACATTGGACTGTTCACCATTTGCAAATGAGAATCGACTTGACGAAGGCTCAAAAGAGATATCAATCTTGGATGCATTCACTAGACGCATAATGGCGGTCCTTGAACCCATTGCTCTGGTACAGCCGCTATCAATGATCACGTAGGTCGGACTGTACCTCAAGTCGATGTATTCAGAAAGCAAAGCATGGTGAAATCCATCGTCAAAGTTGACAAGAGAAGAACAGAAGCGTGGATCAATCACTTCAGAACAACCGGAATGTCGGTAGTCTGTACTGCTACCGGCAGGGTTTAGGTGATACAGATGTGAAACATATTCTTCACCAGTCATTCCTTCTGCATGTGTTCCGTAATACCGGAAATCTGCTGACTGGTTCATCTGGTCAGGCCTTGGCTCTGAGCTATGGTGCTCTTCATCTTGCGGTCTGTCCGTCTGTCCGTCCGCAAAGTATGTCCATTGTTGCCAAGTGGCTTCATTTGCCTGCCAGACATCTTCAGGATAGTACTGGTCTGTGTGGTATCCGTACGAGTCCCATGACCAATTTGCTTCATGTGCACTCCAGGTTTCTTCGGCATTAGAAGTTGGTTGAGCTGATGAAGGCTCTTCGGTGGTTGCTACATTGGATTGTTGAAAGGGATTCGGTTGCTTGCTTTTTCCTTTGCCTTTGAATGCATCTTTTCCCTTGAATCCTTTCTTTCCACCTTTCTTTCCTTTCTTGCCTTTCCATAGAAACCTGAGTTGTCAGGGTACTCTGCGTAATGTGCCCCTGCACCTTTGCCTCTACGGCTGACAAAGCCGGGTCTTCTACCTTTTCCGCGGCCTTTTCCTTTGCCGCCTTTGGATGGTTTTCTGAATCTTCTTCCATGGATTCTTCTACGGGTGTATCCTCCTTTGGCTGCTAACACCCAAGATTCGGATTCTGAGAACAAACTCACAAATCCTTCTTCGCCTGTTTCTTGATCCATCACCCAGTATCCGGATTCTTCTTCCAAGTCTCCTTCATCGAGGACAAGGAAAGTGGATCTTCTTTGCCTGCGGATCGAAGGATCGGCAGTTCCTGTGGCGGTTCCGCAAAAGAGATCAAGGAATAAGCCTTTGACACCTAAGTATGTGTAGTTGTTCATGTTGATCTGACGCAAGGCCATGCTGGCTACAAACCTTTCACTTTGCTGTTCGTTGAGATCCGACTGAACTAAGAAAATAAGTGACATCAGGTTGTCAGACAATGGAAAGGTGTCACGATGTGCTTGTTTCAGGGCATCAATGTGTTCAGAACGGATTCTTTCTGCATTTTCTCTTCTTTCTGTTGGATCTTGAATTTGTTGAAGTAGCATGTACTGCTGTTGCGAGGGGATATCAGTAAAGTTGAAATCATCAGGCTGTGGAACAGTCGAAAGATCTAACAAGCCCATGAAGGCTTCCATGACTTTCTTACTAGCGACTTCAAAACGAGCGATCCAGCTGACAAATTCTCCGTTTCCGCGCCAGGTCCTGAAGAGCTGCATGAAACGCCAAAGAAAAACATGATTTGCTCCTTTGACAAAGTATGGGCGCAACGTCTCCTTGAAATACGTAATACCGTTTCTTTCATGACGAAGCTGTTCATTGTCGAGCATCTTTTTGTAGTATTCGGCGTTTCCGGTTAGAGCGTTCTTCAATGATGGGCCTAATTTTTCGGCGCTTAATGTGGTGATGTTCACCCAGTCATCAATCAAGTCTTCAAACTCGAACCAGGATGACTGTCCATCGAATGACGGAGGAATCTTTGGCGTCATCTTGACACCTGCTGATGGCTGTGCCTCGTACGTCCGGTATGTCGAACTCGAGGACCTTCCTTGCTGATGGCGATGACGCGTGCCTTGAGCGGCGAAAGCTTCTTCTGGATCAGTTGCTTCCGACAGGCTGTCGTCATGCTCTTCGTCCGTATCTATGTTAAAGATCTGGACCATGGTCTATTTGTTTTCTGACAAGTGACTTACTTGGTTGTCCCCTGTCCGGAATATCGGACGATTCGGCACGAATGCAAAATCGACCGTTGCGAAGCAGGAGACACAAGCTCCGCTACCACTTTGAGGGGTAAGTTCCCCCAGAAGTGGCAGTTGCTTAACTGGACCTGATCGAAACACCAAGTGAGTCACACGAGTGCGATCGGTGTGCGAGCGGCAGCGATGCACACCTTTTCTATGGCTGCGGATGCAGGTATTGGGCTACTAAGTCTTGAGCCAAATGAATTAGGTCGAAAGCGGACTGATGAGCTACAGACTAATCTATACAAGAGAACAGGTGCTACACACGTATAGCGTAGACACGCCTAGGGGACCTAGAACACTACCAAACACAGGGGGTGGGGGGGCGGGTCTGTATTGAGAAATCAATTCGAAGGGGGCGGAAGGGGGGGGGTTGAATTGAGCAATCAATTAGCCGACACTTGCTTGGCAAGTCAAACTCAAGGTATCCCCTAAAGGGCTACCTTTCGTGATATTCATGGAAAAACACATATAAACGAACCTTATATCTTTCAGTCCGCGGCAAAAACGTGAGAAATATGCAGAAAAGTAACATTCCTGTCCAGATTCACTATACATAATATATACTTAGATGCACATGTGTATACATGTGTATATACATCACAATATATGCAGGGGGATGGTTCTTCAAGATCTCCAAGGGCCTCTCTCCGGACTATACAATCTTTCCGATATACACTCTTTCTGACGGTCCTTTTTGTTTCCCGCTTCAAACGTCTTCCTACAGTTGAATTCCTCGGCTGTACGTCTTTATGTAGACATCATCAATTCTTTTGCGCCTTTTGGTTGCGCCCGGCCTACAAATAAGTACCAGTATAAAAGCAACTCTCTACGCAAATGTACAGAAGACATACAACAATAGCTCGGGCACGCGTGGGCATTTCATGCATTGGATCTTTTCTACTGCTCTGTGCCGGCCATATGTATACATATGTAGAGATCAGAAGCCAATATGCCACAACTTAGAATGCGTACAATACCAAATTCAATGCCTATTCTGCTTGTTGACCTGACCGAACCAGGCTCCGGCATGCATTTCCATTCAACGCCTTCGGCACTTAATGCATTGGATCCTTTTTTACTGCGCCGGGAATACAAACATGAAGCAAACAAAGCGCGCTTAGAATGCCGACAAGACAGCAATGGCACCACCCGTGTGAGCCAAGTTCTGGCATGCAGTATTGAAATACCTTGCAGTGTCTGGTGACACGTGAAGGGTTCAAAATCCAAACGAGGCCACTCTGTTCATCCTGCGCCTCAAGCAAAAAGGGAAGCAAATTCTCACGTTTGCTTGAACGCCTGAATGTTTTCTTTTAGTATACAAGTACATATATATATGTTTGATTAGTTTTATATAATATATATACATGGCCGTACACAGATAGATTTGCTTTCCTGCTGCAATACCTGAGCACACTCGCGCTAAGCCCGGAAAAAGTAGTGCCAGGTACGCGAAATCAAAACGCGTGGTCACGATGAAAGCATCTTGTCCAAGCTAAACTCGGCGTCGGTCACGGTCAATTGACGGGCCCTGGCGCGCCAACACTCACACTCCATGACGCTTCATTGTTTAAAAAGAAACAAAACCACACACACATTTAGAATGCCGCGTAACGCCGCCAAGTTTCCACAAAGATTCCCGAGGAAACCGGTCCAGATACGCAGAAAGCAAGCTTTTGATGCGCTTGAGAAGGGCCTCCTCCTCTGTTCGGTGGGTGGTTCCCTTGAGCTGAAGCTGAGACCTGTATGCACAGAGGGAAAGAAGGCTTGCCACTGCTGGTGGGCGCTGTGACAAGCCAGACACGCTCCTGGCAGTGAGGTGGGAACGTCGGTCAATCCAAGGCGTGAAAGGGCCTGGAACGCCGGTCTGCGCATAAATGTTTTTGTCTTTTTGTGGGGAGGAGCCACGGTCAGCTCAGGTCCATCTTCGCTAAAGGCGATGATTTCCATCTCACTGTCCTCCTTCTCTGCCTGCACTTCCTGCAAGGCTGCTTCCTCCTCTGCCGACTCTGGATTGTCAGGATCTATGGCCTCATGAAGCAAGTCTTCTAACCCCGCCTCGTAAACAGGCGCTTTTGAAAGGACATCTGGGACACCCACAGGTTTCTCACATGGAGCCGACTTCAATGCCACAAGCTGCCGTGAAGCGCCATTGCCAGCCTCTAGCCTCAATGCTGACACTTCATCTCCAAGGTTGAGCTTGAC
This sequence comes from Durusdinium trenchii, assembly GCA_963970005.1. Taxonomy (NCBI): domain Eukaryota; class Dinophyceae; order Suessiales; family Symbiodiniaceae; genus Durusdinium; species Durusdinium trenchii. The sequence goes on along the minus strand of CAXAMN010016202.1, from coordinate 93,350 downwards.
GAGAAGTAGCTGCTTTCGAAGCTTCTTCAGCTCCTCTGGGTCACACGCACCATGGTGCACCTCACAGCATCTAGTCTTGTTGAAAAGCACGCGAATCTCCTTGCTGGCCTCTTTCCATTGAATGTACTTCCTCATCATGGCTGGTGGAAGTGTGGGGTTCGCGCTGCTTCCTCCTGCAGCTCGCCTGTGGGCAATCCTGCCATCCCATGTTCCCTTCTCAGCTGTCCACTTCATCAAACGGGCCACTAGCGGGTCAGCTAGCCAATCCGGCAACACTTGCCGTGTCTCTGGGCAGTCTGGTTCCTGAATGGCCCACTTGTTCTTCTCCTTCCAGGGGCAGGGTCCTCATTTGCTCAAGGGCTTTGAAATCGGTATCGGCGCTGAGTATCGGAAGTTCTGTCAAGCTGAGCAGACCTTGCAGAGGCCTCACATTTCGTGCATATGCTGTGGACAGGTAAGTGGTTTTTGGGGGAAGACACTTAGAACTCACCATCAATTCCTTGGCTTAAGGCTTAAGGAATCAATCCAAACTCTGTTCTGACTGTATTAGAGTCTATTGATATATTTTTTTTTATATCAAACAAAGATAGATGGATAGATAGCTACAGTATATAGATAGATAGATAGATAGATAAATAGATTGATCGATACAGCATATAGGTAGATAGATGGGTACTAAAAGGATCAGCGTCATCCCAGCCTTCATAGCGCCATTCTGCGATTTCATCTAGGCTGCAATATCCTCGCTTCAGCCACGCAGACCACACTAATCGACCGTTCCTTAGAATGAAGTCTACGTGGGTGAGCTATCAACGTGATGAGGCATTCTATCTTTCAGTCCGCAACAAGGTTAAATATTGTATAATAAATATTATTATATATATATATATGTGTGTAAACAATAAAAACAACATTCTGGGACCAAGTTTCTCATAGTCATTCAATGTCTTCAGCACATAGGCATCTGCCCGCAAAGCCACCAAGCCATGCATCCTTGATGGCGGCAAACTATACAGTCTTTGTTCCTCCATAATGGCCCATATTAATCAAGCCCCGCTCGAGCTCCCAATATCCACCAACAATAGACTAATTTGTATATAATATATATAAAACCTGAATACTTCAACTTTGTCCTCACCCTAATAAAAATCATCCTTGGCAGAAACCTCCCCCTATTATACATAACGGGCGCTGCCACGCGGCTTGGTCGAAACAGAGCCTTGGAGTCCAGCACTTTTCGCACCTCACCTCCTGTGGGGGTACGATTTCCTTGTGCATCTTGTAGCTCGGTCTTTTGTGCTGAATTGTAATTATTCTTCCCCATGACCATGCTACATCTGCTCCACTGTCAATAATGATGGCCACATCCTCGTTCTCTTCCCCAAATCTCCTCACCATGAATTCATCATCCGAAATGTCAATCTCCTCAAGTTCCTGGAACTCTGGCTCGTCATGATCTCCAACGTAGAAGTGCTCTGATTCCCTGGTCTTCTAGCTCATCATCTCTTTCTCTCAAGTCAAAGATGACTGGCTCACAGTTAGCTACTTTGTTGGTTCACATTAGCATGCTGTTGACCAACTGTATGAGTTGTCATTGATGCTCCTCCTGAAGATGAATGGGCCTGATCACTTGCTACCTGTCGAATATAGTTCCTCCAACAGTCTTTAGCGAGATGTCCTGGCTTCCACAACTATAACATGTTGCCATACCTTTGCCTTTTTGGTCTTACCCTTTACCTTTACCCTTGTGGCCACCTTCTTTTCCTTTCTGATCTCCTTTTCCTTCTTTCCTTTGCCCTTGGCATCTTTACCTTTACTTCTCTGATGGCCATTCTTGCTCTTCTTACCTTTTCCTTTGGCATCTTGGACTCGATCAACGTCCATTGGCATAGGTCCTTCATAGTCCGTACTGCTACTAGCCACCATGGAAGTAGCCCACTTCTGCTGAGATCCATCCCATTGCAACACATGTTCCCTCAAAGCTGAATTTTGAACATTGTCACCAATTGTCAAGTAGGATTTTGAGCTGTCCACCTACACATCTCAAAACAATAGCAGATTTCAACCCTTCCTGAAGTCTCATCAAATACTCCCTCAAGCTTCAAGAGTCGAGGTTATAGTGCACTGTTCATTGAAAATGCTGGCCACGTAGTGGCTGCTCCCAAGAGTGCTAAGCCTCTTGCGTTTGAAGTTGGTTTCAATCCTTCTTCCAAACTCCTCCAGGCATCAAAGCCGTCAATGAAGCCAATAGTCCATAGAGCTTGATGCACCTGGTCTTCTCTGCCTCAGTTGCCAAGTCTTCCTCAGTTGCCTCATTTGGCTTCTCATGCATTTCTTTCAAGTCCTTCATGTAGCCTTCGTCAGCAGTTTCAAAGACCCATGACCACTCTCTGAATGCCTTAACCTCTTCATCTTGTAGTCAAAAATGTTAGGCTTTGCTATCAATTTTGACCAATCTGTTGTTCATGACTTCTTGTCCTCAACGGCTTTCTTTACTGCCTCTGATGTTGTTGCCAGCGTACTCTGTGCTACAGTTTGAAGCATTTCTCTGATCTCCTCCTTGTGGCAAGGAGTTCCAAAGGCCTCAAATCTATGGCTCGAAATCGCACCCGAAATCCTAGTCACCTAGGGGCTTTTCAATCACAGCTCCAGAGGGGCTACCTCTTTCTCAGCTCCGCTGCCATACGCACTTGTTCTGAGATGCAAGAGGGGAGAGAAAGGAAGCAGGGAGACGAAGGATATGAGAAGTTCATGGGTACACCCATCACCAATTCACAAAAAATATGGAACAAAGAAAGTATCACGCGTTTCGAGCATGTCCAACTGTTGCTCAGGGCTCCACGTGCAATCTCCACCATGCCCCAACTGCTCCTTCACCTATGGAGGCGCCTCACCGCTAACATCCACTGACAGCCTCGCCCCGAATCGGCGCTGCAGCAAAGCGCGCTACGAGATTTGTGTCTTTTGCCAGCTAGAATGAAGGGGCTAGGGGAAAGGTCGGAGTGCAGCGTGGCAAGCATTGATGTGAGGCCACTAAGGGTGTGGTATGATGGGATCGGAAGATAAGCCTTTAGTGGCTGAAAGAAGGATTCCCAAAAGACCCAGTGCCAAAAGACCAAGTGTCCCCCGCCGGACCTGAACCGCCAGTTCTAGATGGCAGTGTTCCCCGCCAGACTTCAACAGAGAGTCAGAAGATATGCCAGAAAGAAGGTCAGCAAGAATGTTTCAATACATAAATCTGATTTGTTTTCTATTCAACTCTTCTTATCCTCCTTCTTCTGATTGTTGATCTTGCCTTCTGACTTGCAGGTTCATTTCAATTGCACGTGTACGGGTAGTCTTTTGTGCACTGGCTTGCGTCCTACGACCTTGACGCTATGTGCGTGGTCAAGCTGATTTCGGTGTTACCGGGTCTGCCTGCGATTGTGCGAGATCTTCGAATTGGGGACCGGCGCCCGGACAGACCGGATAAGAACTATGCCGTATGTTTGGGAGGGTGAGACGGTGAGACGTTTCTGGATGTTTGGTTTTCATCGAAGCAACAGTGCTACCATGTGCTACCCGTCCTACCGATTAAAGTCATTTCAGGACCGCGCAGATATTTTTCCGTCTTCCTCCGGCTTCGCAACTTCACTCTGCGACCGACAAACACGTCGCTCCTTTTCACTCACCCACGAAGGCAAACTGCACGAGCCCTGCTATGCTCGTTGAGCCATGTTTCAAGTCTCGAGCGAAGAAAGTCTTCCACTTATCTCGAAACTTGTCTTTGGACTTTGTTTTGTTTTCAGGTTGCACTGAAAACGAAATGACGCACTGACTTCGTCAAAGAGGGCCGGTGCAGGCCGCAGGGCGGCGCAGGGCGGCGCAGAGCGGTGGGCGGAGTGGTCCAGTGCGTCCGAGTCGGTCGGAGTGGTCGGTGTTTCTTCACGCTTCGGCGACTCGACTCCTCTTCACGCTTCGACTCCTCTTCACGCTTCGCACGCTTCGCACTTCTCGCTTCAAAGCGCGAAACCGAGACTTGCCCGAGGTGTGCACAGTGTACACGTGTTCAACTTGTGTGTCGCTCTCCGCTTGGGCAAAATGAAAGCAAAGGCCAAATCTGGACACGAATCGAGAACCCGTAGGATCCGTAGGACCCGTAGCGGTAGCGAATCGAAGCTCCGGCGATCATCCGATGTGCGGAGCAGAAGACACGGAGTAGACACGGAGTAACCAGTTTTTCTTTGTCAAATACGGCAAATGTCGTTACCACTCGCCTATGACGCTTGAGAGCGTCCCTTTACAATGACATGTCGTCAGTAAGGGAAGGAGCTAAAGGAGCCAAAGGAGTCAAAGACAGAGTCATCTGCAGGAAGACAGAGTCTTCTGAGTTATTTTGAGAGAGATGGAAGACTTGGAAGAGGGAGAGAGACGAAGTTTTGGAAGAAGGACACGAAAACTCCACTTGGAGTTTAGCGCCAGTCGAGGTCGAACCTGAGCGACACTGTGGTGAGAAGAGAAGAGCGGCACAGTGCGGTGCAGCGGAGAGCGGTCCGGGTCAACTTCGTCGTTTCTCCGTTGCACGTTTCAGAAGCAAGCAGAGATTTTTCAAAATTTGCTCGATCAAAGTTTTGACTCTCCGAGCTCCGTTCCTACAAAAACAGTATATTTCGCATGAATTTCATGATATTTCAGCTCCGCACTCGTGTTCGACTTCGTTTGTGAACGAGCAAAGAACAGCAGCTTGAGCCAGACTGGAGCTGGTTGCAGCTTCCAGCGCATGATAGCGCATGCACTTGCAGGGGCTGCTGCTGCGCTCAATCGGAGATACCAACTTGTTATGTTAGTATGCATGCTGAGAAGGTCCAAATGATGTGAGCTTGAAAGCAAACAGACTGGACTTGCGCTGCACCTTGCTTTAAACACCTGACAATTGGAGTCTTTTTATTTTGAACTGAGCCAGGCCGCTGGGCCGGCTTCGTATGTTAGGACCCTCGATAAAATCGATAAATGCCAAGACTTCCATCAAATCCACTTCCGCCACAGATCGAAGAAACATGTCGAATCAAGAAACAGGATGGACAGGATGGGCCTTTCCAGACCGTCGGCTCCGTTTCTCTGCACAAGGTTTCGTCATGCATCGAACATATCGATATCGCACATGACAGTGACGGACACTGGCGGGTTCGTGACAACTTGGACGTGACAACTTGGACGTGAAAACACTTTGGTTCTAGGCCAAATATCAGGCCTTTCTGGTCACAAAACCAATTATGCCGTTTTTGCGGCTCCATAGCACAACTAGAGGATGAAAGCACGCGGAAAACAGGCCCAGTCTCAGTTGGCTGAACTGAAAACATGTTTCACACCAACTTCGCACCGGTTCACCGGTTGGAACCGCTGTTTCACATCGTCGAGCGGAGCGATGCCATCTCCAACTCTGCAAATGGACTGTGACGGGTTACGAAAACGTCTTTCGCACAGACCTGTTCAAGTTGGCTTCACCCCGGTCTTCGGATCTGGATCTGAATAGCTCCGCACTCGTGTTCGACTTCGTTTGTGAACGAGCAAAGAACAGCAGCTTGAGCCAGACTGGAGCTGGTTGCAGCTTCCAGCGCATGATAGCGCATGCACTTGCAGGGGCTGCTGCTGCGCTCAATCGGAGATACCAACTTGTTATGTTAGTATGCATGCTGAGAAGGTCCAAATGATGTGAGCTTGAAAGCAAACAGACTGGACTTGCGCTGCACCTTGCTTTAAACACCTGACAATTGGAGTCCTTTTATTTTGAACTGAGCCAGGCAGCTGGGCCGGCTTCGTATGTTAGGACCCTCGATAAAATCGATAAATGCCAAGACTTCCATCAAATCCACTTCCGCCATGATTGCCAAATGCCCACATCTCGAACTAAAAGACACAGTGGGACATCCTTTGTAGCCATGCTCAGTTGGCTCTTCGAACATGTTCTGAAAAATCTATTCACAGCATCGAAACATGTTTTTGATCAAAGAAAAAAGCGACACAAAGCACAACTTTAGAACAGGTCGCTCAAGCCCAACGTAGCTTTTCTACGACTGCAGCAAGGTATTAAATGCCTAGCTTTCGTCCCCCTTGGGACTCTTCAGGGCTTTGCAGCCGCAAATGCTGCGGTGATCAATCACATGCTTAGGCATCGCGCATTCAATGACCTAGGCAAGTGCAAACTGGACATGAAAAATGTTTTTCGGACCCGGCACGTCAAAAGCCACGCTGGACCGTCATTTTCGATTTAGGCTGCGTTATGTCTTCTTTCGTCTGTTTTGCATTTCGAAGGTGCATATTTATCTTGTGCCAGGAAGCTTGCTTAGCTTAGGAGCTTACAAGACAAGCTGGCGAAATGGGAGCCCATTACGAGGGCAATGAGCGCTGCAAACGCGGTAGCATAGCAACGAGCAAAACGCAAAGCAACGGCGGTCAGCCGATGGTGACGGCAGAAGATGGAAAGCGAAGTTGGCTTCGACGGGAGGAAGAGGATGCTGAACTTCCAGTGCGACGTGGTGTCACGTGGGAAGGCAATGACTCACGCAAGTGTCACGTGGATTCTGGGTTTTCAGGGCTTCCGGATGCCGGTGCCGTCACAGTCGCACAAAGAAGCGCCGTGTCGATACAAGCACGGGCCACGTAAGCACTCACGGACGAGGACGAGATACACTCCTTCATATGAGAACATCTCCTTCATCTGTAGAACATGATCGCGTCAACAGCTTCCTTTCTTCTTTCCTACTCCAAGCTGGTCAAAGGCCTTTTTGGGCTGTTGTCACACAGGACTGGCAGGGTGATTCGATGGTATTTGCATGTCTT
>CAXAMN010016202.1:59858-86521 GCA_963970005.1 Durusdinium trenchii | reverse complement strand
AGGACTTGCAGTATCTGGATTTGCATGTCTTTTGAAAGGTGTGTAGCAATCAATGTACATCAAGTGTCTCCCTCTCTTTCTATGTCGAAAGGTGTGTGCTTGCAACTGCAATGGCGCTACAAGAAACTCGTCGTACGAGCTGCGGGGACGAAGCGTTCATCGAAGTCCCTCGGCGAGGACCCGACACCGTCGTTGTGAACGCTTCGTCCCCGTCGGGTGAGATCCGAGACGCGAGTTGGGCCCCGAGTGGCCTTACGACGAGTCCCGATGTGGGCCCCGATGTGGCGCAAAGTTCAGTCAACGTGCAACTTCGTACGCTGAGAAGTCGGAAGATGAGCTGGATGAGCTCCATGCCAAGATGGACTCGAGGAAAAGATAGAAAAGGACGTCCGAATGAGCCCGAGGACGAGCAGCACCAGAACCTGCTCGAAGATGTGGACATGTTTGATGGGAGACCACATCGAGTCGCAGTCCAAGAACGACTTCGTTGTCGAGCTTTGGACTCGAGTTTGCGTTTGGCGCCCTAGCGGTGCAGTGAGTGTCACTACACTGGCTGAACTGGATACCTTTTGTAACATGTGCACTTTCTTCAACTTGGCGCTTTTCTGCATTCGTTGCACTCGTTGCATTCGTTGCACTTGTTGCACTCGGCCTAGCTGGCTTCGAAAAGTGATCTCCACAACCGCTGAGTCGCTCGGCCACGGACTCCTTTCTATCCATGAATAGAACAACTCAACTTTGAATGCCACCTTTTGAAGAACTCGGCTGATAGAGCTGAGTTTTCGGCTGCGATGGTGCTTCTTGAGCCGTTACTTATGAAGGGATGCATTCTAACCCGTTTTCAGGTCTCAAAACCGCAATTTCCAAATTTTCCAGGTTGATCAAGATGGATGGTTGCGCTCGCAAATTCTTGTTCTCAGACTATGGGGGTGTCCTGATCTGGCAAGAAATGCTGCGATGCAATTCTACAAGTCTGTCTCACGCTTGATGGTTGAGTTTGAAGAGAGAGGGGAGGGATATTTGGTCGTGCTAAGTTGTTTGCCTTCCGATTTATGTGGACAGCCTGTCGGGGACAGGGCTTCGGGGAGTTAAAACCTGGTGCTTTCGAAGAGACCGGATGGCGTCGCGGATCCGTCACCCGACGGATCGTCACCGTCGGAGCGTCCGACGTGGCGCCGTCGCGACGTGACACGAGACGCGGAGGTCGCGGAGGTCGGCGACGATGTCGCGAGTTTCAACTTGTGTCACTTTCAACATCTTTCATGTTTCAAGTCCAACTCGGGGTCCAACATCTGGATCTTGGGTTCATCTGTTTCATCTCACTTGCACTTCTTCGCGCGCCCTAAGCGAATCGCTTACTCACACCTGTCTGTTCGGCGCAAGAAGAGGCTTCAGGTCGCGAAATTCCTGTCAAATTCGAATGGATCTAAAGGATTCTACTCCGCATTCGAACTAATTCGATTTTCTTTTCATTTTCTCTCAAAACAGCACAACATCCGTGGCACGGCACACACAGTGGCACGTCTCTGACCTCTCTTTCACAAGTGCAAACTTTGTCAAATCGAATGGGCCCTGACAGGTGTGCGGTGTGCCTTACACACTCTCGCATTTTCCCACCAGCAATCCAAGGATATCAAAGGCATGCTCGCAAAGAGCGGCATGAGGAGAACATCATGGGCCGCAAATCGACATGCATTTTGCTTTCAAGTGTCATCTTCTGTTGTTTCACAACGGGTGAAAACACAGCTCGTTGACCAAGCTGCTTTGGTGACACGAACGACTCAACTTTGAGTGCTTCTTCGAACGGAAAGGATTCAGATGGAGTGAAGTGAGTGAGTTGAACTTCATCTGCTCGACCATTGCTTTTCGCGCTTATCTGAGACAGACAGCACCGAGACGTGGAGATGACGTGACACGTTAGGCCGCGGACTTTCACACTTTCAATCCGAAGCGCTGTGCACACCTGACACCACGTACTTGGGATCTTGGGTTCATCTGTTTCATCTCACTTGCACTTCTTCGCGCGCCCTAAGCGAATCGCTTACTCACACCTGTCTGTTCGGCGCAAGAAGAGGCTTCAGGTCGCTCGTTCACTTCGAATGCCCCTGGCATGTGCGGTGTGCGGTGTGCCTTACGCATTTTTGCATTTTCCCACCAATCCAAGGATATCAAAGGCATGCTCGCAAAGAGCGGCATGAGGAGAACATGTTGGGCCACAGATGGACATGCATTTTGCTTTCAAGTGTCATCTTCTGCAACTGGACTTCTGTTGTTTCACAACGGGTGAAAACACAGCTCGTTGACCAAGCTGCTTTGGTGACACGAACGACGAAATTCCTGTCAAATTCGAATGGATCTAAAGGATTCTACTCCGCATTCGAACTAATTCGATTTTCTTTTCATTTTCTCTCAAAACAGCACAACATCCGTGGCACGGCACACACAGTGGCACGTCTCTGACCTCTCTTTCAGAAAAAGTGCATCTATCTATCTATCGTATACTTCATCACTTTCTATCTTCTTCCACAAGTGAGCATTCGACATCTCGAATGGAAAGGAGTGAAACGAGTGAAGAGACGATGAACATGTCTTGCACCCTTCGGAAGCTTCGCGCTTTTCACCGAAGACGCTTCACCGAAGGAGACGACTTCTTGGTGCCACTTCTTGTTACTACTAGTAAGGCACTTGTTACTACTAGCGATGCACTTGTTACTAACGTGGCACTTGTTTCTACTTGCTTCTTGTTAGTAAGGCCCCTGTTACTAGCGTGGCACTTGTTCCTGCACGGTTTTGTTGCCTCAAGTTTTGTGTCGCCTCACACCTTCAATTCAAAAGCGTCCACGCTTTCGATGCTTTTGTGCACTGCGAATGACGTGTTTTCGGTGAAACTCGAGTGAAAAACAAGGATCGGACAGGAAGAAATCGTCAGATGTCTGTTTTGGAACTGGCGCTTGCTGGCGCTGGCCGCCGCACTGGCACTGTGGCCGCACTGCTTCGACTCAGAGTTTTCTCACTTTCAAAACGAGTCGAGATGGACGTGATTCGTCAGACGTGCGACAGACGACATGTCTCAGCGTCGCACAGTGCGCACCCATCGCACGGCACGCACGGGACGGCTGTGACATGTCTCAGCTCTCATCCGTGTCGAATGGTGTTTTTTCAACACACCATTTTCGGCAATTCATTGCATACTGCATGCTGGAGTATGCAATAGTATGCATATATGTCTGTTTCTGTTCCGTGATATTTCTCTTTTCAAAACTTTCTCCTTTTAACAAAACGAGGTCGACGTCTCGGTCTCACTCGGTAGGTCAAGGCCCAAGGCCAGTGTGTGATTCTCGAAAAGGCGATGATTGAGACGCTGAAATTCCGACACGAGAAAACGTTTTTCGTGACACGTTTTTTCAACCGGTGTGAAACGTTTTTCACACGACGAGCTGACAGCACTGCTGACAGCAAGCTGGCCCTTCGCACCTTGCTTCTTCTCAATCTAAACTGTCTTTTAAATAGTGAACACTTCGGTTCTTCTCGAGACTCTGGAAGAGAACACGTCCAAACCGAAAGCAAAACTCCGAAGTGAATGACACGAGAACACGTGAGCTTCACGTCTTCTCGTGCCTGGCCGAGGAAATCCGTCCGATTGGAGGGTGAGAGGAAGAGATGGGCGAGGGCGGCGAGGGGATGAGCTGACAAACAAGCTTCAGAGTGCCATGTCCACCAGGTTTGACACAAGCAAATTCAAGCAGTCTGTAGCTTGAAATTGCTTGAAGCTGTGCTTGAAGCTGTGCTTGAAGCTGCAGTTGCTGTCAAATCGACTCAAACGACTGAACAAACATGTCGGCACACGCTAGACCCGAGTAAATCCCTCAACTGTTTTGATTTGTCACACAGTCGTCACACAGGTGTGGAGACGTGGACACACGAAGGTAGACACATGTGACATGACAGTTTCATCGACCTCGACAGTCAAGTCACATCGCTGCGCCTGCCTTGGGCGCCCGCGGCCGCCTGGTCACCCCGGAGTGAAGGGTTTCAACGGAATGTGCAAACATGCAGCAACCCGAAAGAATGTTTCATGCAACCCGTTTCGGAATGTTTTTTGCTGTAACGAAAGGTGCAACCGTAGCTACACCAGCTACGATCGCTCGGGCGCCCGCTCCTAGTGGCCTAGCTTGCAATTTCGAAGAGATGGGCCACACGGGAGCGGAGCGTGGCGCAAATGGCACTGGCGATCAAAGTGGCCATCCACAGCCTGCTAAACTCTCGTGTTTAACAAATGCTTTGCTTTTAGTCTGGCATGGTGTTGAAAGCGAAAGTTTCTGATGACACTTTCGACACTTCTAGTCTGACACACTCTGCTTGCGCCGCTTGCGCTAGAAGCCAAACGAATTCGAGTTGTCGTGACGAACTGAAGTTCGAAGCAGAATTTCTCACGTCAACTTGAATCGAAGAACCACGTGTCACTTAGGTGCGACACGGAAAAACGCTGACGCGTCACTAGCTTCCAGACTCCCTCAGGTCGGCGTCATATCGCTTGGCACTCTGTATAGCGTCGTCGCACGTGTGACTCCAAGACTCGAAGACTGACAGAGAAGATCTTCAACGGACTGCCATCGAAAACGATAACCATCGAAGACTAAGAAAAGACGAAAACGATCAAGACGATCAGACTAATTCGAAGACGATCGTGTCGCAGAAACTTCCGAGTGACGGGCACACCAACGACTGGTGTCATTCCTGTGAAACTGCTTTGGAGTTTTCCGAAATCATCATAAAGTATCATTGTCTTTGTTGGGCCATCGCTAGTAGGTTGGAGGCCATTGCTTTCATGTGATTTTACTAGTGAAATTGTTTGTTCTACATTGTTCCATGGCAAAACAGAAATCACAGCGCACGTTTTCAGCATTTTCCACCGCACTTTTTCGGCAGTTTTCGAACGAGACACCTGTTTACAACAGTCGATGAAAAACTGACTCTTTGGGAGCCCGAACGTGTTTGAATGTGTCATGATGTGTCAGAATGCTCTTTGATAGTCACCTGCTTTAACAGCTTGTCCCTTCTTGGATAATATGTTGTTGATTGTAGATGAAGCGTTTTGAGAATTTCAATTTCTTAGACAAGAGCTTTCAAAGTTGTGATCCTTGCACAAGAGAAACCCTTTAAGATCAAAGATCTTCCAGGACACCAGTCGCGGTCAACGCATTTACGCGGTCAACGTCTTCTCGATTGCGTTTTCGCGGTTCGTTCGAGTCTCTGGGTCGCAGCTTTACACGATTTGTGGCAAGAATCGTAATGGCTGCATCCCTGGGCCTTTCTGGGTTCTGCCCGAGCACAGAGCTCAAGGTCCAGTCGTGCTGTTTGGAGAGCCTTCTCAAGTTTGAAGAAAGGCTCTGCGATGACAATGGAGTGCGATTGGTGCAGGCTCAGGACTCCACAGCGACAATGGAGTGCGGAGTTTTCAGGCAAAGGTGGTCGAACGTGAAAAGCAACCAACACTTGAAACAGAGTTTTGGTTGTGGACTTTTTGCTTGCAGCAAGTTTAATGCACGTTTAACCCATAGCGGCGTTCATCCCAGGCAGAAAGTCCGGCCAACACTTGCCCAGATTGGTGCTGTCGGAGCGAAGGTGTTGTCGATGCCGGCGCAATCCTTGAGAGACTGCATGCCTTTTTGAACTAAGCCAAAGCAAGATGCCTTTGCCGTTCCAATTGAGACATTTACAATGCCCAATGCACCATACGTTTGATTCCATTTTGTTCATCCCTACTCCCAACTAAGATGGCTGGCGCAGGCGCCGAAGTCGGCTGCTGGTTGCCTTATTTTGAGTGTTTGGACCTTTGGATCGCAAAGCGCGAAGCTGGGGAAATCCCGGCCGGCAGGACCCTGTTGGGACCAAGCGGCCCAAACGGGAGGTGTAGACCGCAGACGACAACAGACCTGTTTCGCCTTCACCATGCTCACACTTTAGCTCAAACGCGGCGCACCCTCTAAAGCGGAGAAACTTGAAGTTCCTTTCTCTTTAAGTTTTGGCTTGGAGCGGGCTACAGTGTTGCGCAAAGCGTATCTGAGGCCTTTGCCTATCTTCTTTTTCAATTGCACGGCCAGTTGATGATCCTCCTGTTCCAGAGGAAAAGGATTCAGACAGCGAAGATGTCTTTAGGGTAGGTGGTGAGCTTCTGGTGGAAGATGAGGAGCTTCGTTTACATATTCTTTGTCAGACTCTAAGTTTCAACTGCGGTGCAGATGAACGACTGGCGGGCTGACTGGCGGGCTGTTTTGTTTCCAAACCATCTCAGGTAGGCCGGAAACAAAACACCCCACAAGCCCAAACTCCTTTCGTTCACTCGACACGAGGACACGAGCGGATTGGTCCGACCGGCGGCTACGTGCACCCTGGGGCTCCATTTCTCGACTCGGCGGAAGTCGAAACAAGTCGAAAAAAACATCGAAAACCATCAAAAAACATCATTTCCGCCTTTCGAGCTGTAAAATTTTTGTCACTTGTCACGAGGGTGCAAAAATCGGTCGGTGCTCCTTTCTGATCTTGATGCTGCCAGACCCTTGGTGTGTGCGTGGCGAGTTGCTTACGTGATGGAAAGCAATGTTGCTTGGCCGAGGAAAGTTTTTGTTTTGGGCGGACTTTGCACCAGTTTTTGTGTTCAGCTTGTCAATCTGAAACTCCAATCTTGTTTGCACCGGTCGCAGTGATGCGTTTTGCAAGAAGCTTGCTCTCTGTGCGCTCATGTGGTTCGTGCTTTCACCGTAACGTTTCTTCCCGAAGTACCTTCTAGCGCAATAGAGGGTTTTGGATGGTTCTATTGATCTGAAGGCACTCTATAGTACCTTCTACTAGAAACAACAGAAAGGATACTTGTCACAATCCTTGTTCTTTCACGCCAGGCTGGATGTGTCTTATTGTAAACACCATATAATTCCAATGACAAGGGCTTACCTAGAAAGCCCAACGTTGCGTTATTTTAGTTCTCGCCCGATTTGCAGCCAAGACACGTACTTGTTTATACAAAAACGTACTCGCAAGTAAAAAACGTATTTGTTGCATGTTTGGCCTTTGCCCTTGACCCTGCACTCAGCCTTTTGGATCAAAAAAAGTGGTTCAAAGCTCAACGCTCAACTGCCAGGCGCTCAGGTGTGGTGCGGCTGGAAGGGGAGACTCTTCTTATAAGCAATATAAGAGTATAGCAATAAGCAGTTATTATAAGGCCAGTAGAACCTCAAAATGTCTCAGAGGATCTGAATGGCAAACTTTGAGGTTTATCAAGTTGTGTTCACTGTCCCCTTCCTCTTAGCTCCATCCGCCGCAATCGAGCCTGGAAAGCAACTCCATAGCGCTGGAGCGTACGGTATAAATAGTCAGTCGGGTTGACACGTGTCTTGAAACTCTCGATATGCGACCAATAAAGTCTTCGTTTTGCTCGCAGTTCCAGGCGCATGGATTAATTAAGTACCCATGAGTGCCCTGCATTACAAGCGCCCCTAAGTTCGAAGATTGTGTGGGCCCATTGGTGAAACTTCGGGCGCGTGCAGAACAACCTCTTGTTCATTTGCTCAGAGGCCTTGGCACAAAAGGAGTATGCCCTTAAAGCTTGAAAGCCCTTGCTTCACCATGAACTGAGCGCAGCTTCTTGGAAGCCACAAGTCATGACTGTGCATGATACCTAAATAGTTCAAGGTCCCCTGGCAAAGCTGCAACATAGCAGTCAGAAGTGTTTTGTGGTCACCTTTCATGTCTCGAAGACAACAGTGGAGAAAGAAATCCAACCACATTAAGACCCAGGTCGTGTCAGAACCCTTTCCTCCCATGTACGGAAAGGAGGACTTCTTGGCAAAATGGAGGTTTGCTTTTGTGAAGTTTTTCATGGAAGACGTTTTGGCTTCGACTTCACACCACAACTTGAACATCTTGAAACCACGCTGCAGCCTGTCAGGCAAATTCCTGGAGTCTCCAGGAAAGTCAAAGTAAGTCAGGTAAGACAACAACAGCAGTATGCTCGCTGTTGCTTCCCTCCCCACCCCGTGCTTGATGACATGAAACATGTCACGCTTGTACAGACTTGCTGGGTATTGGTCACTGTAAGGGACATTGGCCAGCGGCGGCGGGTCACTCACATCCCATGGGACCGAAGCACCAACCTGGGCAGCAACGTGAAGGCACATGCGCAAATACAAGTGAACATCACTATAGCCCCCACCCAACCCACCCCGACCCTTGATGCATGTGCATCGCAGCGCCACATTGCCATGCGCATAATTTCCCTCCGCTGGCCCTGTGGGTGTTAGGAAACGCCACAAATACAACACAAAATTGCAAAGCAGCGCAACAACAAACTTAAACCCAAACACGAAACCTTCTAGCCTTGAGGCGGGATACCGTACTGAGCCACACTGGGTTGTCGGATACATCGCCAAAGTTGTCATCGGCTTCGCAGTCTGGACAGCATTTCAAATTGTTGGTAGTGCCAACATTCGAATAGCTCCGAAGGAATTCCCCAGCTTCCACATGGAATTCAGCATCCCCCTTCACTCCTATGAGTGCAAAGTGGTAAACGACCGAATTGATTTCCACTCCTTGATAAAAAAGATGACGTAGCTCACTTGCCATCTCTGTCAGGACTGCTCGGAGTATGGTTGCACTGTCCAGGCTGTAAACAGCCCCGGGAACACAAGTAAAGAGGAACCGATTCAAGAAGGAATGTCCTTGTGATATGATTGTGCGCTTATGAGGAGACAAAAGCAGAACAAGAAGGAACCCTCAACACATCAACATTTTGCCGATTTCCTTTTCCAACAAATCTATATATATAGGTATATCGTTGAAAAAAACAACATGACCACACCCCCACAAGATTCCCAAAGAGTTGTGAGTTTCAAGCCATTCACCGGTCTCGCCCAGGCGCCTCCGTTTGATGGTGCAGGCGTGATCCCCACCATCGTATGTTTCTGACCCGCTGGTGGACTGGGACCTCTCTAGACATGTGATGCCCAAGCGGCCAGTGTCATACTTTGTTGGGCCCTGCGGTTCATCGCCGGTTCAGTTGCAGTATCTCTCAGCGACGCTGGCAAGCCCCAAATTGATTCCCATGAGTAGCAAGCAATTGGTGACTTTTTCAACGTTCGGCCTTTGTCACCATGCATGGCAATTGGAATGACTTGGCTCAAGTCATTGAACTGTTCAAACACTTTGTGGTTCGGTTGTTGCCAACGAAACTTCTCCCAAAAAGCTTGGCACCGGGGACCTGCAGACTCCAGGGCATCACCCCCAAGCAATACTTGCGGATGCTTTGTGAGGAGGTGCTTCGCCATGTCTTGGACCTCCAGGGATCCGTCATTGCTTTCTAATACAGGAGGCTGGACACAAAGTTATTTTCTATGTTGTTCCATATATACCCGGCAATTTCGAGACCATGCTCTATACATATATGGGCTATCTTTGACAAGAACATACACACATGTTGTTCTCATGCAAGCACGACCTTGTAGTGAGAAATTGCCGCAGCTTGACCATCTTCTATCTCAATATTCAAGTTGCTGATAGGCACCTTTAGAGATAGCCAATACTTGTTGAGCACACTGTGAGCATCCCTCTCCTGATGAGTTGGCTGCACTTTGCTTGCTTCGCGGAGGCTCTCAACATTGTTGCACCCATCCGCCTGGCAATGCTGCCCATGCGGCAGGCAGGAGCCTGGGCCGGGCGGGACAAGTGTAGGTTGGAGTCCATGGCTCTTAGGTTGGACGGCATGCTCTTAGGTTGGATGGAGGTTGGAAGCCATCGCTCTTAGGTTGGAGGCCATCGCTTTTAGGTTGGAATCCATCGCTTTTAGGTTGGAGACCATCGCTCTTAGGTTGGAGGCCATCGCCCTTAGTATGAGTGGCGCTGTCCTTTTTATAGGCCCCGGACCAGCGTTCTCCGTTTGGAGGATTCTTCACCTGGCATATTTTCCCAATGGATGGATTTAGTCACAGCGATCACTACCTTTATCAACTATAAGTGCACGCACTTGCTCATTTTTCCATATTGAGCCCTGTGATGTTTGCAGCCATGTGCAGGGATCCAAGCTAGTAGGTCAAAACTTTGTCAAAACTCAGAGATCACGACTGCAACAAGATCCCCGCTCACTTGCGGGCTCGTTTCTTAGAAGCTGCATCCTTGGCAGCTGCTGCCCTTTTGGGCGTCTCTTCACCAGGAGATTTCCCGGCTGCTTTGGCTTTTGCCTTCGCCTTTGCTTGCTGCTTGGCAGCAGGCGAAGCTTTGGGCACAACGGTCCTGCGGCAGATAAGTTTCAGGGAAGGCCTATTTGAGAGCTATATTGTATCCACAGTGTCAAACCAAAACATCACCGTGTCCTGGCTCTTTGTTCAAGATGGAAAGCCTCAAGTAACCTGATCTGACATTTTCCCCAGAAGTCAAGGTCTATAAGCGCCCCTGAATTCTGAACAGTTCTGAGCATCTGTATACTGTATACAAGGCCCCCACAAAGATCGAGAGGTCGCAATTTCTGCCTTGAGCGAGGTCTCTTGCCTTGGAGGGTTGTTGGGTTGTTGTTTGAATTCCCCAAATTGTTGCCATTTCCATGACCTTGCAATCGTGTACTTGAAAGGGTTGAGCGCGCAAGCACTCTCTGGGGATTGGACTCTGGAGTGTACCCTTCAAGGAGACCAGTGCTCACTTGGTTCGAGAGGTTCTCAATCTGCGCATCCAATTGCGAATACACTTGGCCCAATTTTTGCACAATCCTCATATGGCTGAATGGCGCTGCAGAAGAGACGCAGAAATTGAAAAACGATTGGAAAAAAGATGTGAGGTGTCCATGGACAAACGATTGAAATCCGAGGGTCTTGTCAATCAGAACCGACTGGCCAGGTGAAACTGCAAAGAGTTTCTTGGTTTCTTCAACTTTTCCCATTCGCTTGGTGAGCGAGCCAATGACTTTGGTAAGCAAAGTCGAAGGTTTGGTGGATTCCTGAACCTCAGGGTACCCCAATCGTTTCAACAGCTTCATGGTTTCTTGCACTGAAGGTGGCAGTTGCTCCTCCCCTCCACCGCCATCGGAGCCACCTGGGGCCAGGCGTATGGGCCAATGAAGGGCTCAGATGAACACAAATTTGGGGCCCGCTCCTGAAGGGCGCCATAGAAATTACAACCATGCAGTACTCTCTAACAAGCCTCGGAAGGGCATCTCCAAATCGATGTCCATGTCAATCGCTGCTTCTTCAGTCTCCCAATCAACGTTCTCCGAAAAGCTGGCTTTCATACGGTCCCTTAATTCATGGTTGCAGCGCTCAGTATCCATCAGGTTAATTACTTTTGGGGGGTCCAAAATCCAGTTCTCCTACTTTGCCTGTTTGAGGTGGTTGCCAACAGCTGAATCAAGGCACTTGGAATGGCCACTGACTTCCGTTTCGACATAGTAGGTCCACTCATCCTTTTGTGCACATTTGTGCGCTCCACCTGAACATAGGTGAAACATGGTGAAACCGCAGCCCACCCATTCTGAATGTATTCAATGGTTTTGTGTGGAACCCTATGTGCAGGTTAAAGACCATGAACAAAAGCCCCGTCAGACTATATATTATATAGTATACTGTATGTTCCATCCCTACGCAGACCTCATCATCTTCGTCGGGTTGGCCTTGGCCCTTGCAATGATGAGGCTTTAAAGGTAGCAGCGGCATTTTGGAGGTGTCCTGTTTCACTCTTTTCTGATAATAAAAACGAGCAAAAAAGAACACCTTCAAGAAGAACAAGCAGACCAGCCCTGTTTGGTGCCATGGTGGCTATATGTACCTTGTACAATCCAGTTTGTGTTGAACCCTGTTCAGCTAAGAGTCTCCGGTCGGTCGGCAATTTCTTCTTCAGTGAGAAAGGCAAAGAAGACTCCGAGTTCAGTCTCTTTCTCATGTTCTTTTTTCAATGAGTAACGCTTGATGAAAGCTTCACTGTCATTCCCACACTCAGCAAACAATTTGAGCACCTTGTTCTTGCCATTGGTACCAAAGCTTCCTAATCTCTTCACTTACCTTGTACTGCCCCTTGCTGTTCGGCTCCATAACCCTCCAAACCCGACGATCAATCGCCCCCTGGCTCAGGTGAGTTGGAGGCGGCATCGTGATTTCACTGGCACGTTTGGCAGGATCTATGGGCTCCGGAAACAGCTGGCGGACGGGTGATTTGGGCAGTTCACGACCTTCAACACCCAGTTCAGCACTTTGCTCCAGTCCCTCAAAGCCTCCAGGAGTAAAATCTGGTTGCCGATCTGGGCGCAGTAAGAATTGAACCATGTATCAGGTCAGGGCTGACTAGGCGCTTGCTTTGTCATTCCAGTTTGAGTTGTACAACCTGAAGCCCCCAAAAAAGCGATAAGTTATATGGCTTAATTGAAGCCAAACGCTTTTGCCCTCCATTTAGGCACCTGGTAGGCCAAAGCATCAAACGCCGTCTCTGACTCACCCTCGGGTCCACCAGGTGCAGCCGCAGGCGCCATCGAAGCATCCTCCTTTTCAGGCGCTTCTGCAGGTGGGATCGGTTCAACTGGCGCTGGGGTGGGCTTAGGCTCCATGGGCTCACCCACTGACTCACCACTGGGTCCACCAGATGCAGCCGCAGGCGCCATCGAAGCATCCTCCTTTTCAAGCGCTTCTGCAGGACTTGGTGGGATCGGTTCAACTGGCGCTGGAGTGGCCTCAGGCTCCATGGACTCTTGACGGCATGCATCAGGCACTTCTCCATAGATGAGAGTAGGCGCTCGGAGAAGCACTGCGGTTTCACGGTCAACTTCATAGATGCAAGTACGGCTTCGGAGAACCTCTGCGGCCTCAGGACCAACTTGGGGAGGGTCAACTTGAGGTTCCATGTTCTCTGGCACAGGGGCGCTGGGCAAAGGATGCAGTGGCACCCATGGATCGTACGGCAAAGTATCCACCACATCAGGGCTCACACCTGCAACATGGATTCTATAGAAACATTCCCCATTATATATATATATATAACATTCTTTATGTAGTTTTGTTTTGCCAGATAGGCTTTGGATCCAGTAAATGATAGTAAATGCCCCCGAGCCTACTGGGATCTCCGGCAAAGCTGGAGGCGGTGGCGGCAATTGCCTGGCTGCTTGGATTGCTTGCAGGCGGCGCCTCGGATAATTTCAGTTTGGAACCAGATATCCTGCGCATCTCTGCTCCATCAATGAAATCACATCAAAAAACTTGCAAACAAACGTAAACAAAATCAAGTCTCAAGATGGTTTCTCTTTCATTGCGCATTCCCTCAAGGTCCACCGGTGTAGAAGAAGCCATTGGCGCACCAGCCGAAGACACAACCCCAGCGTGCAGCCCACTTGAAGGGGAATCCATGGAAGTAGCATCAGCCAGCTGCGCCAGGTCTTCTCTCTCAGGCTGCTCGGGCGGCTCAGCGTTTGGAAGGGGTTCCGGCAGCCCTGGTTGAGCATGCAGGTGACCCCAGTGCTGAGTCATGAGATCCATCAGCACGTGAAGCGTTGGATCCTAAGCTCGACCATGGCTTTACAATTTTCTACTTTGCTTGGCCAAGGCCATGCAAAAAGTGTTCCACAATGGGCCCGACAGGCAAAGTGGAAAGTTGGAACCATTGATTCCTCAAATCATTGGTTTACGTAGTTTGGATGGGTCTAATAGGTTGTCGCACAGCAACACGAAAGTTGTATATCGGCGCCTTCCACTTTCGCAAGCATAGCGAGATCAAGCGCTTGGTTCCCCAAGAATCCAAGTAGATATTGCAAGCTTTGGGCTCCACATTCATCAGGACATACAGCTGCTTCACCTGTTTACCCCACATTTCAACAAATGCAACACTTCACCTGTTCAGAATCCACTTTGGAAAGGGTCAACACCACAACAATTGAAGAAATGGCAAAACTAAGAAATGTTCATTTGGCAACTTTAGCACCTCTTGCTTCAGCCAGTGCACTGGAGGCGACTTCGCTTCCTTGTTGCTATGGGCAGCCCACACTGACAAAACATCGCAGACAGCTTGGCGATTCAAGCTCAAAGCTGAAAGGGTGGCAATGCCAGTAAGCTCAACTTTTGGCCACCGCAGCATTTTTCCAAAGCTGCTCATCAGCTTCGTCCTCATCAACTTCAGCTGCAACCAGATCCATAGGCTCCGGGCAGGGGTCTTGGAGGTCCCCTTCCGACATGGGTCAAATGGGAGTCTCGAGTGTGCAATTTCTGAACCCTTCGCTGCGCATGAATCAACCATGAAAGCTTGCGCTGCAAGTGACCAACGCCTGGGTTCACAGTTGACCCCTCAAGGTTCAAGACCACATGGTCGGCCCAGGCCTTTGGGTGGCAGCTCGCCACACAGAAGATCCCAGGGGCCCCATCGCCAACCTGCATCGGGCAGCACAACGTGAGTTGTTGGAGGTTGTTGCCTTGTCCCCCCAAGATTGGACACATTGTCACTCATAAACGATTCAAAAATGACATGGCCGCATCGCAGGTGATATTTTGCGCTTGCTTGAGGGCCACTTCAGAACCCGTGCCTAAAAGCCCAGATCAGGTGCCACCACCTGTCCCACCTTGTTTGGATAGTGTTTTTTGCATTTGCATTGTGATGCTGTGTTTGTTGGAGCGAGTGATGTGAAGTGCGTTCTTCAGTCGCTTCTCACTGTGCCCAAGCCTGTTTCAAGAAACATGGCAGCTTCGCTAAAGGGGTGTAACGCTGACTCATTGGACAAGATCATGAACGCAGGCTGGGCAAGTTTAATGATCAAAAATGCTGTGTATTTATCCCCATACTCTTCACCCTGGACCCTGGTCTTCATACCATGAAGGCCTTCGCGATCTTCCGGATGCATTTTGGGACAGCTGCGTGGAAGTCCTGTACTCCAAGGGCGTAGCCCAGCAGCATTGTTGCCATATGCAGTCCTGTATGTTCCGTCATCTCAATATAAAAAACCCAAACTACTCGGCTGAGGAACTTCCACCCCCAAATCAACTTGTGGACGTCATCATTGAGAACATCAATGCAGGAGGCATCTGCAAAGATTTGATGGTTCAGGACTGCTGTTGATCACTGTCTACTATAGTGAAACATAGTGAACCTATCATTGAGAACATCAATGCTGGTCGGATCTGCAAAGATTTGATGGTTGTTGTTTATCACAATATACTGTGAAACCTATCTACCCCACCAATCCATCAGGAGAGCAAGGCCTTGCAGCTGTCGGCGGAGAAGGAAAGTCAGGACAAAGCGAACTTTGATTAAAATAGTGTGTTGATGTGGTAGAGAAATCACCCTTTGGAAACGTATGGTTTTAGAGAATTCCACCGTTGTTTGCCTAGGAAGAAGGAGACTGGGGAGGAATGAGCTGTGCATACCCCGGCAATTTCACTCTAGATTCGATCCTGGGACTGCACAATTTGCGTTTGTTAGCTACCTGCCCATTGAAGATTGCCGAACGCTGGAAGCAACTTGCTTTGATGTTGCTAGACACTGTGATGTGCAATGTCCCATCAAAATTCCCTTTGTGGAGTCAGACCTGGAGCAAGCAGCATTTTACAGGCTTCCGGTGGCGCGTCAATGGGATATGAGCTGATGAGCCCAAGCAAAGGGGAAGCTAGGTGGCCACAAGTATACATTCAGTCCCTCAAAGTGTCCAAATATCAAAAAAGGTATTTGTTGGGTGATACTTGTCGATTTTAGTACTCATTGGAAAAACATGTTTTTTCCAAAAGTACAAAAATAAGGCACACTCATGGCTGGCTAGGTACACATGTCAAATGACATCAAATGACCAAATGTTATCAAAGTGCTAAAGCCATATCACAATGACCAGAGTGCCACAGCCTATCAGTTGCGACAATGCGTCGGCGTTTCGAACAACCGAATACAGTTTCTGACAGTCGGAGACCTAAAAGCAGATCTCAAAGGCCTGCTAAAGCGCAGATAGGAGACGGAAGAGGTAGCAGAGTGGTCGCACTCACCGATCATGCGACCTATCAAGCTGACTGCGTTTTCGTCGAAGTGACTTCGTATACAAAAAACAATAAGAAACAATGTTCGCTACTAGTAACAAGTGCATCGCTTCTAGTAACAAGTGCCTTACTAGTAGTAACAAGAAGCTATTAGAAACAATGTTCGCTACTACTAACAAGGGCATTACAAATCTATCGCCCCAACAGGGTGTGGATAAAGCCGCCAAGAAATCTGTGCCAAAGGAGTGTTGCTTGGATGCTAGAAACGGATCATAGAAAAAGAGCGGAAAGTTCGGGTTTGCGCACGAAAAGCAGGCAGCTATTGAGTTGTTTGCAATAAAACACATTGAAATAAGAAAAGTAAATACTGAGCAATACTCAACAAGAACGGCAGAATGGCGTAGTAGAGTGATTCCGTTGAAACTTCCGCCTTCAGTTTCGAAACTTCGATCTTCAAAAAAAGCGACTCAGTCGCGACGAAGGAACGAAGGGACGAAAGTGAGACCGGAGACGACTGAGACGACTGAGACGACCGAGCCACGACTGTGGTGTAGGCGTACGGCGCGTCTTTTTCAAAGACGATTTCGATGTTTACTCAAGTTCTTTGAGCACAGAGAGCGATTTCGATCTTTCTTCATGTCTCAAGTCTCTTCTCCTTCTTCACTTCATTCAGAACTCATTCCCCCTTTGGTTCACATCTTCGAAACCTGGCAAAGTCGACAAACAGGTCGAAAGGAGGTTGATGCAAACATGTGGCAACGAGGGACTCATCGACGTCCTCGAAAGACTCCACTATGGCGACGTGCTTCAAGTGAGATCGAAAACTCGAGAATCCAAACAGTGCTTCACAGACTGTTCCACACAAAACGTGCTTCACACTTCGAGAGAATTTTGTCACAATTTCACTATCGATACCGTCCCGGAAATCTGTGTGAAATTCGTGGCGTGGCGCTTCGACCAAACGAACGGATCACTTCTCTCACACGTGTGAACTGACAGCTTTTGGGATTGTGACACTTTTCGGATTCACAGCACGTGACACTTCAGTGACACTTATTCGACTCATTCGGATTCAGCACTCACTCGTAGTCATCCACATCCGACACGCATCCGACACGGCTTGGCTCGAGGGGTGCGTCATTCTTCATCAAACCGAAACCATCGGTCACACGAGTCTCCAAACGGTCTCCAAAGATCGGTCCAAATCACATCGGTCCGAGAAAGAAAGAGAAAGTTCAGAACTGTCCGAAGTTCGGTCTTTTTTACTTCAGTCGGATGCTTCTTTTTGGAAGGATTCGTTCCTGTCTTTCTTTCGTCTTCTTGACGCTCAGCCATTCAAGCGGACAACGTGAGAAACGTGCTGCTGGCACTTCGGATGCTGGCAGTCGGCACTTCGGATGGGAGACGTCGAAGCTGTCGCTACCTGTTCGGGAGATTGACCGAAGCGGACGGATGTCTGACGGACGCAGATTTCAGCTTTCGCTGCTTTCGGACCAGCCAACCTCTTCAGCAAACAAGCTGAACACAAGCGGTTTCTTCGCAAACGAGGAGCGGTTTGCAGAGCTTTCGCTGCGAGCTGCGCAGAGTGCTCCAAGAAATCGAACACACGGTGCTTCGATGAAGCGATGCACTTGTTTTGAATAGCTTCTTGTTTCTACTAGTAAGGCACTTGTTACTACTAGCGATGGCACTTCTTTCTAGCAAACATTGTTAGTAAGGCACTTGTGCGTAGCGATGCTCTTCTCAAATTTGAAGAGTTCGTACGTTTGCTGCTCTTTGGTGCACAATCGAACAACATCGAAGTGAGCACACTCGTACCACTTCACACGGTTTTCAGCCCAAGTCTCGGCATTCGCACTGAGATCCTTTAAATAGACCAGTAACTCTTCCAGACTTGCACCGTGCAAATGGAATTTTTGCAAAAGTACTTCCTGTGTGAGAACTGTAAACATCACGGTTCAACAGAAATACGAGAGGCACACATGGCACACGACGGGGAGCCGGGCACGTTCATGATGGGAACATATGACAGAAAAAATAGAACACGTGTCAACTGACGTGTGTCAACTGCTGGTTTGGAGTTTTCCGGAGTTTTCTTGTCAACTTCAGGCTCAGCCAAATGCGGCAGCCGTTCAAATCCCCAAGTCGAGCGACAGGGCAGCAAAAACGCACAGCAAAATGTGCCGCAAAGCCTGTGGTATCCTGCCGTATTTACATGTTTTAAATCACTTGATTCAATCCGAAGTACATCTTCGTACATCTTCATACTTCGTGCAACAGCCTTTTTGCATCGTACTTGCAGAAAATCGACGAAAATCCAAGCCTCGACTGACTCGACGGTCCCCCGCGTGCCCGGCCGAGTGCAATTTGGTGCCCTCTCAGCTCCATTCGGCAAAGTCCTCAACATGAGAAAGGACATGATATTGTTACATGCGAGCGACAGTCCAAACATTTGTGGAGTTGCAGGTCAGGAATTGGTGAGTGTGTTATCCTGCGAAAAAGAACACATGAATTCAGACATGAAATCACGAGAATCGAAGACTCGCTCTGACTGCAGGGCACCGAGTTTCCCGAGTAGACGTAGCCCCACTTGCGGTCCTCAAGCGGAATGGGAATGATAAACGAAACCGCTTGGTGCAAACTTGCAAGTTGGAAACTCTCAAACGGATTCTTTTTCGCAACTGAAATGAAATCAAACCACTCATTTTCTGCCTGTTGGAATTTGCTCTTTTCGTGAAGCGTCTTCCCATTGCGACACCTGCGGGGGCGGAACCGTGACTTTGCGCTCAAGATGCGCACGGATCGGATGGCCGCGCCGGATCTTGAACTCCACGGAGTCCTGGAAGAACAAGACTTTCAAAAGAGGCGGAAAAGAGGCGAATGAAAGAGGAAGAGAGGCGAATCATTTTTTTCTTCGTTTTAAAATCATTCTCTCGTCATCATTCTCCACATTTCATTCTCTCCGTTCTCCACACTCCGTTTGACGCCTCATCTGCTGTCACGACTTCAAAGGAGAGCGGATCTTGCAAAGCCTCACAACTTGAGAAGTGGCGAGCGGCTCTTGTGCAAAAATCCTTTTCTCTCCTCAATGTCAGATCCGAAGAGTCCAGTGAAAGCGTCAGCCAATGTCCTGCGAGAGCGAATTGAGAATACCTTTCACCAAGTCTTGACAGTTGACGATCTTCAAGCGAAATAGCTATAAATATATATATATATATATTATATGTACAATGGACCTCCTTGTATCATGTAACGTACCATTGGAAACATTCTAGAAAAGAGCTAAAAAACTACTGTAAAGATTTAATCTTTTTAGTTTTGTGGCCTTAAAAATTATCCGGGCAAGAGACCCCACACAGTGTGCGTGAGGTCTGTAAGCAGAAAGTCTAAAGAGCTAGACGCATTGGGGTCCAGAGAGGTGATGGTGGTGATGAAGTGAAGGTGGGTGTGAGTGAGTGTGGATGAGAGGGAATGTGAATGTGAGTGAGTGCGAGTGTGAGTGATGAGAGCATGTGCGTGTGAGTGAGTGTGGGTGAGTGAGTGTGCGTGTGAGTGTGAGTGCGAGTGTGAGTGAGAGAGTGAGAGTCTCTGAGTGGGAGAGTGAGTGGGTGTGAGTGTGAGGAGTGTGAGTGCGAGTGTGAGCACTTCGAGGTTCATGAAGTGCTGCGCCTGCCACGAAATCTGCACTTGGAGGTTCACCAGGTGTTGCACCTGCCACTGCCTGCCACGAAATCTGCACATCGAGGGTCACCAAGTGCTGCGCCTGCCACGAAATCTGCACGTCGAGGTTCACCAAGTGCTGCGCCTGCCACGAAATCTGCGCTTCGAGGTTCACAAAGTGCTGCACCGGCCACGAAATCTGCACATCGAGGAGCACAGAGTGCTGCGCCTGCCACGAAATCTGCAAACGAGCCACATGTCCAAAAGTCACGATTCACTGCACCTGTCACGAAATCTGAGCTCCTCGACGATCACCACCATGTCCAAAGTGCTGCACTTGTCACGAAAACTGCATTTCGAAGTAAAGCAGCTCCGATCCCTTGCACCTGTCGCGAAAAGTCGACTTTGGAGCACCAAAACACGAGGTTTCCCTTGCGCCTGCCACGAAAAGTCACCATCATGTATGAAAATGCGCACGGCACCACAACGAGAGCGCAGTCGCTAGAAGCACCCACTGCGGCCACCCAGATTCTGCGAGCCTGCGCAGTCGAAGCGCATGGACGATGTCGAGAATCATGAATGTACTGTAAATAGCAGCGAATTAGCCGTTCATGCCCGCGTGCTTCAGCGATCTAAGCACCAGCTGCTGTTCTACTACCGTAAGACCCCCTCAGTGTGCCCACAACTGTTTGGGGAAAAAACACTAAACTAACTAAATATGGTTTAAAAGGCCGCAAACAAACATAGTTTTTCTGTGTTTCGTTTAGTAAGCCGCAAAACTAAAATTGAATTTCTGAATACATGAAAACCTAGGAACCTGAAGGTTTTAGTTTTTGTAGTTGTGCTTTTGTAAAAGTCGCCTAAAAAGCTAACCAACATATTTTTCTTTTGTAAAATTTTGCTTTTAAAATTCAATATAGCAGCATAATATTTAGGAAACTGAAGGATTTTGAATTATTAGTCTTCTGCAAAACAAAACATCTAAATATGTAGACTGCTTTTAACACCAGGAAGCTGAGGAAGGCCAGCGATTTTGCTTTGAGTTCTGCGGACTACTTAAACCATATACAACTCAAACATGAGGATGCAGCATTTCTACTGCGGCATTCTACGCTACGTTCCTCTACGTTCATAACTCTTTTAGTCTACCTTACTACTCTAACCTCTAAGAATTCGTTCATGTTGCTTCACTGTTTCCTTTCAAACATCAAGGATCGGAAGCGCGCAATACAACGGGGTACAGTAGTGCGAGGAGCCAAGAAAGACACCGTAGACCAGCACTACTATGTATGATATGTAGTTTGTCAACCTGTGTTCGCTTCTGCTTCATCTTGCATCGATGTACATTACCCTACCCTGAGCTACTTCTCCTGTTTGTATCCCACCTTCTTCTAAATTTAGTTGGCATACTATATATTCCGAGTCTCATTGCATCTTTGACACAATCATATTTTAGAATAGAGTAGATAAGCAGTTGGGACGAAGCTGAATGGAGAGGAGTGGGCTAGTTATCCGATAAACAATGAGAAAGCACCCCCTGAATATACAAAAATATGTAAACCCTTTCATAAGCCCCTTTTCGTATTTATGCACCTACAGCCTTTGCAAGCAAATGATGCACCCTAACGCTCTGCAGGATGTCCTGGGCATGCGCGTACTTTTTCACCCTTATATACTCGGCCCATTTACCCTACTGTCTACTTGAAGGGAGGTTTGAAAGGAAGACTTCAGATCGAAATGATGCAGAAAGTGAAAAGATGTGAACATGCAAGCGCGCAAAAGGCTTCAACCTAGGACAGGGGAGGGAGGGACAAACGAAAAGTAAGGCTACAACCTAACTTTTATGATTGTACTGCAATGGATGACTCAACAAGGATCGCACACCCATGATACTGTTCAATTTTGGTCACAATAATCGCGTGGGCGTGTTCTGTCTGTATGTATGCCACTCTACTCTGTCAATCTTACCCTGCCGTAGTCTTGGACACACTTATTTAAACTCGAGTTGCATCTTTACAATGGTTTCCAACAGTGTTTAGAGCCAAGATCAGATCTTTTCACAGCCGACCAGAACTACCTTGTACTTTGTCAACCACAGACCCGGACTACTAATTATATATTACATAAATATGTAGTTGATCAACCTGTGTTCGCTTCTGCTTTATCTTTTACCCTACCCTATGCCACTTCTCCTGTTTGTCACCCACCTTGCTCTACATTTATTGGGCAGAGTATATTATCCGAGTCTCATTGCATCTTTGACATAATCGTTTTTTGGAACAGAGTAAAGTACAGTTGGGATGAAGCTGAATGGAGAGGAGTGAGAGCTAAAGGTCCCCCATAGGTCCATGAAACAAATTGGTTTGCATCTGTTCTTCATTTCTTCATTTCAGCTAAAGGTCTCCAAACGTCTGAGTTCCTCACTTTTCTTCCAAACCTAACGTCTTCGCCTTGGCCACCGCCCGAACGAGCGAAAACACTTCCAACATGTGAGTTCCTTCGTGCCAACAGGAAATGCAGTGGATCCCCGACATCAAACCAGCATTCTCACAGTGTCTTGAGTCACATCGCCATTTCAAGCCGAGAAGGCGCACCCAACCGGCTGCCCTTTTCTTGATTGATGTGCCTTCCTCCTGCACGATACACGATGCGCGCTTCGTGTCGAACTTCGTCATGGCGGCCTTCTCCGTGGCGGCCAAAAACTGGGGGTCCTGCCGTGAAAAGCACACAAACTAACACATCTCCGTTCTTTATTCCATCTCAAACATGTGTTTCTCAATACTGATCGTGCTTGTTCCC
Source organism: Durusdinium trenchii (assembly GCA_963970005.1). NCBI lineage: Eukaryota > Dinophyceae > Suessiales > Symbiodiniaceae > Durusdinium > Durusdinium trenchii. Next base: position 64,094 of record CAXAMN010016202.1, on the reverse strand, counting down.
CCGACTCAACCGTCTCCGGTCTCTGCGGGTTTTGAGCTTTGCGAACGGCGACGACTCTTTGCACCAAGTTTCGGGGACGAAGATTCCACACACCAATTGCCATCAAACAAAATGCAATGGCCTCCCCCTACTAGCGATGGCCCTGATTCACTGTTTACCCTAGAAAAAGTTCATCCGAGATTCTAAGGAAGGAGTTCAATGAGGAAGTGAAAGGAATCTTTATTTGGAAGAGGTTCCTGGAACTACGTTTGGGTTTGAAGACCTACAAGCCGAAGCTGTGACCTTTCGAAGGTCGATAGGGACCTGGCCGAGTTTGGTTCTCAGTGGGTTGGTCCAGGACACAGTTCTCTTCTTGGAAATTGAGATCGATGATCTGCTTGACTTTGAAAGCCAGACGGTGCAAGCAATGATTCGAACCCATGTTGAACCACGAATTTCTCAGCTCTCTTTGGTGACGCTGGCAGTGGTCAAGCCACCGCCAACTGTGAGAGAACAGGATGGACAAGATGCTCTGTATGTTCTCATTGGGGAGGAGATGCATCCATGCTATGCCCTGGCAATGGTGGTTATCTGGGATCATCGATTGGGAGAAAACATTGACATCCATCCATTAGAGCTCCCACAAAGGATGATGACTGAGACGCTTTTGGAGGTTGTAGGGTTGGCAAGGAGATGCATGATTCCATTTGTCACATGTACAGTCAAGCACGCTGAGCATGAGCTTCCCTTGCTTGTTTCCTGGAGACCTTTCCATGGCATGAAGATTGTTATTGATGTCGAGATCAAGAGATGTGATGTCACACCGCAAACGTGGTCTGGAGAGATGATTGACGCATCTTTTCCGTTCGCAGAATATGATACGACCTGGATGATGCAACGTCAGCTACCTCGCCAACTGCATTTTGAAGTGATTCAGGAGTATGCAGCTGAGTGGACAATGACCACGGTGGAGATCACCTTTTGGTTCCACATGTCGGTCGAAGAGTAAGTCCAGCAACATCCAGTCAGAGCTGGCTTCTCGGTTGCCACTTCTAGCTTTGTTGAAGCAGATTTTGCTCAACTTTTTGCAAGGACAAGAAGCTACTAGGAACAAGTGCATCGCTAGTAGTAACAGGTGCCTTACTAGTAGTAACAAGAAGCTAGTAGAAACAAGGTGCATCGCTAGTAGTAACAGGTGCCTTACTAGTAGTAACAAGAAGCTAGTAGAAACAAGGTGCATCGCTAGTAGTAACAGGTGCCTTACTAGTAGTAACAAGAAGCTAGTAGAAACAAGGTGCATCGCTAGTAGTAACAGGTGCCTTACTAGTAGTAACAAGAAGCTAGTAGAAACAAGGTGCATCGCTAGTAGTAACAGGTGCCTTACTAGTAGTAACAAGAAGCTAGTAGAAACAAAGTGCATCGCTTCCAGTAACAAGTGCTTGTTCCTGTCGAGCCCGCTCCGATCCTGATGGTACTTCCGCCACACATCTTGGTCAGTGAGATCTTACCGCATCACGTCCCTGTGCTATGCAGAGTCCATGATGAGGGAAGACACAACCTGATGTCAATTGTGGTTGATGGGACCTATCCACCTGTGGGCGTTGACTCGGCTTTTGACCTGGCGATGCCATATCATCAATGTCGTGCAGCTTCTGCATGCTATGCTCTTTTTCGAGGAGAGAGAAAGCAGTTCTACCATGATATTGAATTGCGAAAGGGTGACTTCCTTGAACTTTTCTCATGGGAGATTGAAGATGATCAGACAACCTGTGGAGATAGCTCTCTTGGGACAATCCCTTCAGAAGAGACTTGGGAGCATCTTTCTCTGGAGATGTCGAGTCAACGAGGGGACGAATTCTCTGGCCGTGGCGAAATTCTCGGACAGCACTCTTGCGACTGTTCCTAGGGGCGGAAGAGTCAGAAGGTGTTCTGGCTCATCCCGTCAGAAGGTGTTGGACCGCACGATACTGTAATTAGGGTAGAGTTGCGTCCACAGGTGCCTGATTGGACTGGCTGGATCGGATCCTGGAGGAACAGACCACGTGGATTCAGGTTTTTGGTGATAGCTGATAGGCCGCCACCTATCACGCCTGAAAGCAATGACCTGTTGATTCTGGGTGCGAGTACGCGAGATGCTGAATTGGGTATGAGGGTACTCCTTATGGATTTGATTTACTCCAACGTCCTTCGAAGAGGAGCAGTTCGATGCGGTACTTTGACTGTAGCCGAGATCGTTCGCCCTTTTGCGGGTCCTTCCATACCGATTGATAGTCCCCTCCTTCTCAATTTTGAGATGTATTGGTTCCACCCAGGTGGAGTTCGAGTTTTCACGGCTTTGGAGGTCCCTTCTATCCCTGAAGGGTCCTTTGTTCGAGTTGTGGAAAAGGCAAATCCATGCAGCAATATGGCACGGCCACTTTTTCCAGACCTTGAGCTGCTACGTTGGGCTGAAGAACAAGGTACAGATGTACATGGCAGTGAAGCTGAAGTCAATGAAGACAATGATGTTCTTGGGCTTCTGCAATGGCCGGCTCTGAGTGCTGTAAGGGATAACACTGCAACCCTAGGCAGCGAGAATGTGGACGAGTGGAGATGGGACGGACGGTTCTTTGAATTACGGCCTCCTTTGACTCCTTGTTGCATTTTCTATTGCCTCTTGATTGCAGATATGCTCCGGCCACCTGGCAACCCATCTATCTTTTGGATGAGTACAGATTTCGATGATCTGGATGATTGGGTTTTCTGTGAAGGGGCGATCTTTATCCTTGATGGCAAGTACACAGCGAAGAGGAGACCGATTTCGCTCGAGGCACATCTCTACCCGCAAGAAGAGACCAAGAGAGGCGGATCAAGAGTACAGCCTTTTGAAATTGCTCTTCCAGACTTCACACCTTTCCTGGATTCTATCTTTCAAAAGCGCCCCAAGATGGATATTGACTGGGAAGTAGTGTTGGCAGAGATGCCTGAGACTGTGAGAACTCTTGGATGCCAGAGCCTGTTGAACAGGAGGCTGCGTGGGCTGTGATCTTTATTGGACATGGTCTTGGTGGAGATTTCCTCTTGGACTGCGACTACGGCCTTGTGACTTGTGAGCCACTGGATCTGGGTTGGACTGGTGCCCAGGTGTCTGATGCAAGAGCTGCTGAGACGGCAGCATTGATACGAGCGATCGAGTGGACTATCCATTCTGGAATTGAGGTTCCCCTTTCCTTTTGCTTCGATGCTGCGGCAGTTGGATTTGCGGGCACGGGGGATTTCCGTACATGGCCGGATCCTGCGCGCTATGGTCGCAGCTGTTGCCGAGGTGGCAGCATGTTAAAGGTCATTAAGGCAACCTTGGAAATGAGTTGGCTGATGTTTTGGCCAAGAGATGTCTCCGCTTGCAAATGAATCGGCTGACAGTTGCCAGACCTGACTATGTCCCCTTTGTGTGCGGGAAAAAGTTTGCCATCGAACTTCTCTGGCTTTTATTTGCGCAATTTCGGCAGAGCCCCAGCCTTCCAGAAATCCGTGATCCGTCACTGGTTATGCCACAGCTCAGACAACCGTCTGACTGGAAAGCTCGAATACCTGCTCGACTTCGACAGCCAATTTGTTATGAAGAAAAGAGTGCGTTTCTTTTTCCTTTTTTTGCCACCTACAATGTGGCCTCCCTTGGTAGGAGAGGTCCTTATGTGGTTCAATATATTAAAGAACAGATGAGCGCACACGGTCTCGACTTGCTTTGCTTGCAAGAGACCAGATCTCGGGGATCCAACATGATTGTTTCGACCAATCATCTCCGGGGCAAGGAGGATTGGAGCTTTGGATGGCTCGAAGAGATGCCAAAGGAAAAATTGTTTTTGACAAAGAGCATGTCCAAGTGCTGGTCTCTGAGCCCGAGTTGCAGCTTGTCCGTGCTAGATGTCGAGGTGTTGAGCTTCTAATTGTTAACGGTCATGCACCGCACAGTGGACATCCTGCAGATCAGATTGCTAGCTTTTGGAAGCGGCTTGAAACTCTTGTACATGATTTCAGTGAGAAGCATGTGCATGTGATTGGAGCAGCTGCGAATGCTCATTTTGCCGAACCAAGAGGTATGTTTGTGGGAGATTTCGGACTAGAGAACTGATAACTCAGGATCCGGCGTTTCACAAACTCCAAAGAACTGTGCTTGTTACGTTCGTAGCGTCCTTGCTCCTAGTAGCGATGCCAGGAGCCCCTAGTAGCTTCTTGTTACTACTAGTAAGGCACCTGTTACTACTAGCGATGCACTTG
>CAXAMN010016202.1:29323-43349 GCA_963970005.1 Durusdinium trenchii | reverse complement strand
CCAAAAGTATGAAACCACGCTTTTGGGCAGACAACGCACTGGATCAAGGCTAACCTACTTGAGAAGAGGCGAAAGCAAGGCAAGCCAGCTTAAAAGGCATGGAAAGCACATAGGAAAACCAACCAGGAATCCAAGAAACGAAGCCAACAACACAAAAATCACATTGGGGCCTAGAGCCATTTTTTTGCAACAAGGCTCTCAAAGACAAAGAACCAACAGTTTAAAATCACATTGAGGCTTAAAGCCAATTTTTTTAGCAACAAGGCTCGCAAACACAAAGAACCAAGAGTAACCCAAAAAGGATGGAAAGCACCTGACGCACAAAGAGCACAGAAGAGAGGGAAACAAAGCAAAACATTAGTGAACTTGGCCATTTAGAAGAACCGCGCCCGCTCGCTTCTCGCTTTCCGTGGCTTGCCGGGCTGGTTTGCAGACCGTGGAGGATTTTTTTGGCATGTTCGAAGGTGCAAAAAACACAATAATTTACAGTAAAAAGTGGCTTTGGGTGGGTTTGTGTTGAGCTTATTTGCCCTCAAAAAGTTGCATTTTACCTGCACGGGAGGTAATTTTTGATGTTTTTATTGCTTTCTGGCATTCGAAGGCTTTGAAGGGCAATGTGCATAAAACACTGGTAAAGACCATGAAAAATGAGGTCTGACAAGTGTAAGGAAGACGTTTTTGAGAGCTTATTTTTGTGTTTTGTTTGTGTATGAAAGCTTGCGCCGGACGAACACACCCAGGATGTCAAAAATGCAGTCTGCACCAGGCAGCATAGCCAGAATCGCGAACGCTTGGACAAGTGTAAGGAAGGTGTTTTTGAGAGCTTTTGTTTGCTTATGAAAGCTTGCCCACTGGTGATCAAAATTGGAGCATGTTTCACCCAATGTTGGGGCTCTCTTGAGGCTTCTCGTGAAGGTGTGTTGGAAGTGATTGGGGCCGTGGGGTCTAGATCAGGGCTATGTTGAAGGCTTTGCTGCTGTTATGTTATTTGTTTTGCGGCCACGTTGGTCCACTTGGCTGCTTCTTCTCTGCCGTTTGACTTGGGCAGGTGGTCTTTTGCGTAGTGTGCGCAAAGCACCGTGAAAACAATGAAAACATAAGGTCCCACAAGTGTACGAGAGGTGGTTTTGAGTTTTTGTTGCTTATGAAAGCTTGCTGGGTGGTCAAATTTGTGCCAATCTTCTGCGATCTTGGTGCATTCTTAGGGTACTTTTCCATATTGGCCCGTTTCGCCCAAATTACGGGGCTCTCTTGAGGCTTCTCGTGGAGGTATTTTGGAAGCATTCTTAGGGCATATCCTTCTCCATGTTGGCGCGTTTCGCCCAATGTTGGGGCTCTCTTGAGGCTTCTTGTGGGGGTATGTTGGAGGTGATTGGGGCCGTGGGATCTATGTTGAAGGCTTTGCTGCTGTTATTGAATTTTCTTTGCGGCGATGTTGGTTTCTTTGCTGCTTGAATTGGGCTGGTAATCTTTTTGGGTAATGCGCGTAAAACATCGCTTAAAAAACATGACTGACTTAGGTCCGACAAGTATAAGGTTACTTGTTTATCTTGTTTTGAGGCCATGGTGGTCTTTTGCTGCCAGTCTGCGGCTCCGAAGTGTAAGAAAGGTGGGTTTGATAAATAGGTTCGTTTTTGTTGCTTATTAAAACTTGCTCCAGTGGGTGGTCAAATTTGGGGCACGTTTGTGCCAATCTTCGGCGATCTTGTTGCATTCTTGGGACATATCCTTTACCATATTGGCGCATTTCACCCAATGTTGGGGCTCTCTTGAAGCTTCTCGTGGGGGTATGTTGGAGGTGATTGGGGCCGTGGGATCTATGTTGAAGGCTTTGCTGCTGTTATATATTTTACTTTTTTGCGGCGATGTTGGTCCACTCGGCTGCTTTTCACGAAAGCTAGCATGCTAGCTGAGTTCTTCTTTGCTTTAGCAATTGGTAGTGGAATGAGCTGCGTGCCTTAAAGCTTGATATATCACACTAAGGGGGGGGGCCTGGCCCCCCCACTCTAGCATGATATATCATGCTAAGGACCCCCCCCCCCCCCCCCCCGCGGTTCAACTCCCAGCTGCAAGCGTTTTGGCATTAGTGGAGGTGTTGTTACATGTTGGAAATTGTTGGTGTTTTGTTTGGTATTGTTGATTTTGGGGCGTGCATTCAAAACCAAGATGTCAAAGACATCATGCACTTGAATTTTGGATGATCCTGGGTAGCGGAAGCACACGTAATTATTGGAGAATCAAGATGACACTCATGGGATTTTGCATGCGTTTTTGCAAAGCATCCACTGATTTAGTGTTTGTATTTAGGATTCATTGAGGAGCTTTGTCGGAAGCATGGTCAGCTTCGTCGGAAGCATGATCATTTGCTCGTTTTTTCTTGTGGATGCATCACATAACATTTCGGCTGCGCCTCGTCAGTTGATGAATCTTCATTACCTGAGAGCAAAGTGTTTGAATTTACTGTCTTCGACATGTGTGGTTTGGCAAAATTGTTGATTGTATCCATACCTGCCAGATTTGCTACCGGCTATTGCCCCAAGACACTCTATTCCTTATACCTTTTACCAGTGTTTATCCTACACTACGGACGCCCTAGTGTATGTACAGTCCGTGTGATGTCAGAAATGTTCACCCCTCTTTCCGACCCAAGGCATACAAAAGCGGTGGGTAAATTTACCATAACAGTAAACCAGCTATTTCATCTAGACACATTAGTGTTTGTATTTAGGATTCATTGACGAGCTTTGTCGGAAGCATGGTCAGCTTCGTCGGAAGCATGGTCATTTGCTCGTCTTCTTCTTGTGGATGCATCACATAACATTTTGGCTGCGCCTCGTCAGTTGATGAATCTTCAATACCTGAGAGTAAAGTGTTTGAATGTACTGTCTTGGACATGTGTGGTTTGGCGAAACTGTTGATTGTATCCATACCCACCAAATTTGCTACCGGATATTTCTTGAAGACACTCTATTCCTTATACTTTTTACCAGTGCTTACCCTACACTATGGACGCTCTAATGTATGTACAGTCCTTGTGGTGCAAGAAATGCTGACCCCTCTTTCCGACCCAAGGCATACGAAAGCGGGGGGTAAATTTACCCCCCAAATTTGCCATAACCATAAGCCGGCTGTTGCCCCAAGACACTCTATTCCTTATACCTTTTACCAGTGTTCATCCTACACTACGGACGCCCTAGTGTATGTACAGTCCGTGTGATGTCAGAAATGCTCACCCCTCTTTCCTACCCAAGGCATACAAAAGCCGTAGGTAATCACGAAAGCTAGCATGCTAGCTGAGTTCTTCTTTTCTTTAGCAATTGGAAGTGGAATGAGCTGCGTGCCTTAAAGCTTGATCACGAAAGCTAGCGTGCTAGCTGAGTTCTTCTTTGCTTTAGCAATTGGTAGTGGGGTGAGCTGTGTGCCTTAAAGCTTGATCACGCTAACCCCCCCCTCCTCCCCCCCCCCACGGTTCGACTCCCAGCTGCGCCGTGTAGCGGGGGTTGGTTGAACGTGTGAACGTGGTTGGTTGGGTGTAAACGGTGGCTTGGTGTAAACGGTGCTGCTGCTGCCGCTCTGCTGCTTGCTGCTGCTGTTTGCTGCTGCCGCTGGTTGCCGCTTTTGTAGCTGCTGCTTTGCTACTTGTTGCGGCTTGGTGCCGCTGCTGCTGTTGCTGACGACGCCGCTGCTGCTGCTGCTGCTGCTTGCTGCTTGCTGCTGGTGGTGGCGCTGCTTGGTGCTGCGCTGCTGCTGCGTGGTGCTGCTGGCTGGCTGCTGGTTGGTGGTTGCTGCTGGCTGCTGGCGGCTGCTGCTGCTGGCTGCTGCTTGCTGCATAGGCCTTGTACTTCACTGCTACAAGTTCTTTACCCTATTTCTAGCCTAATGCATGCGTAAGCGGGGGGTAAATATACCCCCCAGATTTGCCATAACCATAAGCCGGCTATTTCCTCAAGACACTCTATTCCATATACCTTTTACCCGTGCTTCTCCTACACTACGGACGCCCTAGTGTATGTACAGTCCGTGTGATGTCAGAAATGTTCGCCCCTCTTTCCGACTCAAGGCATACAAAAGCGGTGGGTAAATTTACCCCCCAGATCGAAGATGCCTACCAACGAGTGCACCCGTGTTGTTCCAATGTACCCTTCCCAGTCGGCGATGTCACATTTACATTCTTTAGCGTGAAGTGTGTACGTAGCAGCCTTTCTCCCAAAACATGTAATCACTACATGCTTTGCCGACTATGTAACTAGTACATCCGGTGCGATTCGGCTAGCTTTCGACCTCCTCCCCCTGGCCTCAAGTTCTCTGCCGTTTGACTTGGGCAGGTCGTTTTTTGGGGTAATGTGCGTAAAACATCGTAAAAACCATGACAGACTTATGTCCGACAAGTGTACGGTTACTTGTTTTCTCTGCCGTTTGACTTGGGCAGGTTGTCTTTTGCATAGTAGTGTGCACAAAACACCAAAATAAAAACTATGACAAAAGAGGTCTGACAAGTGTAAGAAAGGTGGTTTTGACAGTTTTGTTTGTCGTTTTTGTTGCTTACGAAAGCTTGCTCCAATGGGAGGTCAAATTTGGGCATGTTTGTGCCAGTCTTCGGCGATCTTGGTGCATTCTTACGGCATATCCTTCTCCATGTTGGCACGTTTCGCCAAATGTTGGGGCTCTGGGGCTCTCTTGAGGCTTCTCGTGGGGGTATGTTGGAGGTGATTGCTATGCTGAAGGTTTTGCTACTGTTATTTTACTTTCTTTGCAGTAAAAACCATGACAGACTTAGGTCCGACAAGTATAAGGTTACTTTTTGTTGAGGCATGGCTGTTTTGCTGCCAGTCTGCGGCTATCTTGGGGCATCTCCCTTATCATATTGGCAATTTTCACCCATTGTTCACAAAACATGTTGTGGGCTCTGTTGGGCACGCGGGGCTCCTGCTCCGCTTTCCGTGTTTTTCCGAACTGGTTTGCAGACTTTGCTGCGGGAGGCTGATGACATCTCTGACCGACAAACACACTTGCCTTCGTGGAATGATTTGCCTACACTTTTCCAACTTGAGCATTTTTTCCGACGAACCGCCAAAGGAAAAGTTATTTTTTGAAGACGGTATCCCAGGAGATCTGCTAGCGTTGGCACCAAAGCAGATGGCGGAACTGCTTTTTTGCTGTGTTTGTAAAGAGATTGCATATGTGCGTGAGCCTATTGCACACAAAGGTGGATATCTGATCCCCGCCTTCAAAAAGGGTGACCCAAGTCTTCCGCAGAACTACAGATCTCTTTTCGTGAGCAGTGTGATCGGAAAGGCGATTCATGCGATGTACCGGCAAGAATTAGCCGAGGTTTTTCGCGGGTGCAGATTACCTTTCCAAATAGGAGGGCTGAAAGGGCATGGAATCACGCAAGCAGCTTTGGTGTTGCAGAGTTTTCAACGCCAGGCTATCCGACAAAAGAAATCAGTCTGTTTCTTTTTCTTGGATGTGGCCACCGCTTTTTACCGGTTGGCACGACAGGACATTATTCAAGGAACAGACGACAAGAGAAGTCCCAAGCAGCTCTTCGCTGCCATGAATTTGTCTGAAGCGGCTGCGGAGTTTGAGCAGATGGTTTCTGAGCCTGGGGCGATTGATGTCTCCGAAGCGCCAGATTTCCTCAAACGTCTTTTCCAGGAATTTTGCCACCAGACGTGGTTCTGCTTGCGAAATGATTCGGCGAGGAAGTCGTCCAGGCGACAGTTTTGCCGATCTCTGTTTTCCCCAGATAGCGAAGCTATAGGGTTCTTACTTCAAATAACAATGAGTTGCCCGTGGGCGCTTTCGAGACAGGTTGCTGGTGCTGGGCGCCGGTGCTGGTGCTGGTGCTGTAAGCTGGCTGTGCACTTGGTGGAGGCAGGTTGCTGGTGCTGGTGCTGGGCGCTGTGAGCTGGCATGCCGGTGCTTGGTGCTGGTGCCCGCTTCTGACAGTGAAGTTATAAAAAAAGCGCCGGTTCTGACAGTGAAGGGTAACAATCCGCCGCTTGCAGCAGTGAAGGGCGACCAGGCACCGCTTCTGACAATGAAGTGCCCGCAGTCATGGGCCGCATGAACTTATGCACGCAACATCAAACGGTGTTGTCGCTTGAGCGTTCTTTGTCTATTAGCGCTGTGGGGTATTTACACTCTTCAAGTTCTGTTTTGGCCGACAGCTGTGTCAAGGGCTGTACTGTTTGCGCGCATACTTTTGTACGTATAATGTTCTATGCGCAACGTCAGGCTCTCAACCGACCATTGTTTCAGCATGCTACGCACACAATAGTCGTGCGCTTGGCCTTGGGCGAGTGAAGCCTACGGGCTTTGCCGTTTGTGCGCGTACTTTTGCGCGCATAAACTTGCATGCGCAAGATCATACGGCCTTATCATTCTGCAGATGGTTGCTTCAAGCATGCTACAAAATCAACAGTGGCACTGGATACTGCTTAGCCTTGGGCCTATGGGCTTTGCTGTTAGCGCGCATACTTTTCTGCGCACAAACTTATACGTGCAAGGTCATACGTTGTTATTCCCCAAACAGGGATAGCTATGGGGCTTCTTGCTGCAAATAAAAATGAGCTGGCTGCGGGCGCTTTCAACAGGGCGTCGGCGCTGGTGCTGTGGTCCTGGTTGCTGGTGCTGTGAGCTGGCTGAGCGCGCGTTTAAGACGGGCGGCGGCGCTGGTCGGGCGCTGGCGCCGCTGCCGGTGTTGTCAGCTGGCAAAGGGCACCGGTGCGGGTGTCAGCTGATCGCGCGCGCTGTGGAGGTGCCGTAAGTAGGCTGCGTCTATTCTTGTTCCAGCCAGTCGCATGTCAACAGGTCGTGGGACTCTGCCTAGCTATCTGGGTCTATGCTGGTGTAATTCGTTCGCATTGACAAAGATCATGGAGCCTATCATGCAGCAGATACGCGAGGTATATCCAGATACTGGACTGGTTTGGGATGGTTCCAATTCTCCGGTGAGACGGGAGAAAGCTTCTATTGAGCTTGATTTTCTCATGCCCATATGGGCAGATGATCTGGCGTTGGCCTTGAGTGACAGCGACCCCACCAGCCTTGTTGAGAAGGCCAAGACGATCATTGGAACCATCCTCGACGGAGTTTTGGCAGGCTTGGTCCCGAATTTGAAACCAGGAAAGACGGAACCGGGGAAAAGGTGCTAATGCTGTCAAGACTGCCATCTATCACGATGATTACCAGCTTTCGGTACCTTCCAACTACGATGACTATGCCCTTCGGTTGGTCGGTGCATAAAAGCATCTTGGAATTTGGCTCCAAAGTGGCGCAGGCATTGCCAAGGACTTAGCGGTCAAGTTTGACGCTGCGCACGACTTACTCACCAGATACAAAGGGCCTGTCTTTGGAAACAAAAAGATGCCGCTGGAAAAGAAAAGACAGTTGTTTGAAATCATGATCATGAGCACCATCACTTTTAATGCAGCTGTTTGGTGTCCACAAAACAAGAGGCAAGGGGAGCAACTTAAGGCCTCCTTCATGAGATTGTATAAGCGGATCTGCGTGCTGCATTTTGGATCGGAAGCAATCAAACGGGGGAGAAAGAGAATTTTGAATGAATTCCACCTGCCTGATCCGGAAGTGACAGTGTGCCGAGCAAGACTTCGACAACTGCTTCAACTGGTCCAAGTGGGTCAACCACATACATAGGCTCTTCTCCAGACAGACACGCATTAGCAGCAGAGGCTCAATGCTGACCTCGCCTGGCTGGATGAACGACCCATTGAACAATGTTGGGAGGAGCTTGCGACCTTTTTGTTGTCTTCGCCTGGGCGATGGAAGAAGATCCTCAAGAAGGCTGTTGCTCGACATGTTGGGACAAGAAAGCTTGACGCATCATGGAATGCTTGGCACTCGACGATCATGCACGAAGTGCTACAAGCAGGTTTCGGACACCAGCCAATGCAAGAACATGTCGAGCAGCTTCACTACTGTTTAGCCTGCCGTATGGTTTTTGCACGACGGAGTGCCCTAGCAGTGCATGCTTTTAAAAACATGGTCGGATCAACAAGGTTTGAGCTTTTGTGCAAGGAACCCAATGTGAGCATTGCCTGAAGCTGTACGATCGCTATACCGACCTTGTTAATCATGTAAATAACTCTGCGGCCTGTTTTGACTTCTATCGAAATCGAGGGCAAGTTGTTGACTGCCAGCCGGGCCTGTCATGCAGACTGAGGGACCTTCATGTCCTCCTGTTCCGGCTCTGGTTGACTTGGTGCACAGCGAGCATGAGGCATTGAAGGCCTGCTGGAAGAAGGCCTCTGAGTGCTATGCTGAAGCTGCAGACTGGTTAGACCAGCTCAGAATTGCCACCTTGAGTACAACGCGGTTTCATGAGGAAATTTTGGGTTGTTTCGCGTCACGGTGGGAGGATTGGTGCTACAGACACCAACAATGTCGACTATCCGAGCTTGTTTGGCTTCGGCTGATTGGTTTTTGAGTAGGGACCCAAAGGAGCGGTTGTCTTCAGATGACGCCTTACGGTTCTTTGCGCAAGAAGCATGGATCTTCAAGGATGTGCTCTGGAGCCCTGCTAGACCAGTACGGTATTTCCCAAGAATGGTCGCGCACCTTTTTTCTGGTGAAAGGCGAAGTGGAGATGTGCAGTCTTTTCTTGAAGCTGCCGGTTTTTCTGCGCTGTCTATAGATGTGGTGTTTGACCTGGGCCGCCCTGCGAGACCTGGAGTCGAGCCAGGGCGGTGGCATGCGCGAATGGCCCTCGTGTGGTACGATCGCGAAGCAGGCTCCAAGGACTGAAGTGCCTCACACAGAAAGAGATGCGTCAAGTTGAAGTTGGCAATCAGCTGCTAGGGGTAACTCTAGTACTTGTTTGGAGTGCGATCATCAGTGGCGCTACTGCGATCGTAGAGCACCCTGCAGAGCCAGCAGACAAAAACCTACCTTCGATTTGGCACCTGGATGTGGTTGCTTTCTTTCTGCGATTTGCTTGTTGCAATAAGGTCCGCATCGAAAAAGGACGTTTTGGGGGTTTATCCCCCAAACCAACTGATCTCTTGATAGTTCACGGTCTGACTGATACAACGGGGTTCTTTGTGGAGAACCGGACGACACCGCTACCTCGGACCACCCGGATCGGCAGAGATGTTGATGGGGGCTGGAAAACAAGTATTCTCAAGAGGTACCCTCCCGACCTCTGTAGAGTCTTTGCAGCCCTCTTCGATGTCTGCCAACCGGAATCAGACTTGATGGAGACGCCCCCGTCATGGTTTTCTGAAACAGTGTCTAAGTTGCAAGCCAACTTTGACTGCAATGTGGCAATGGGACCAGACTATTGCCCTGAAGCTTGGACGGGGTTGAATGCTAATTAAGTGCATGTTTGTCACAAGCACAGCTTACGGCATTGCGAAATGGAAAAAATGGAGGTTCCTGGAACTGAGATGAAAAAGAATTGGTATAATGAAACAGAAACGAGTTTGAATTGAATGAGAATTAAACTAGACTTAGACTGGAATTGAATCTTAAATGCGTTTTTAATTGAATGAACCTTGAATTAGAATCAAAAATTGAATTGAAGTAGAACTGAATTAGAAATGCATGAGAATTTAATTAGAATTGAGTGATCATCGAATTAGACATGACATAATTAAAACTGCATATATTTGAATTAACACAGTATGAAGCTAGAATTGAATTTCAATTAGAATTTGACTTGAAATAGAACTGAACTAGAAGTAAATTGGGATTGAATTAGAGCTGTGTTTTCATACTTTCTTGTTTTTTCTTTTTAAGTTCTATCTATATTTTCCCAAACAGGACACACTAGGGGTTCTTACGGTAGTAGAAAAGCAGCTGATGCTTAGATCGCTATTCACACTCACTCTCACTCACCCACCCACTCTCGCTCTCACACTCCCTCACACTCGCACTCTCACCCACACTCACTCTCACCCACACTCACTCTCACTCACACTCACTCACTCTCCCACTCTCACTCACACTCAATCCCACTGCGTCTAGATCTCTAGACTTTCTGCTTATAGACCTCACACACACTGTGTGGGGCTTCTTGCCGGGATAACTGATAGTTTTTACTTTTTCTCATGATTATGTTTCCAAGTTATTGTCTTTTTTGTATTGTAAGTTTTATTTTTCAATTTGTTGTCGTTGTTGTTTAGATACTTTTCAAAGATATTCTTTAGCCTTTAGTTTGTAAGATTTTTACTTTTTTGTTTTATGTTTTGTTTAAGATATTTAGTATAATTCATTTCTGAACGTGATATCGCTTTTTAAAATGTCTAACTTTGTTGAGAGCATTTACTAATCAGGGCATGGAGTTGTCTAACTCTATGTTGGATTCATTTACTAAACAGGTCAACATTAATAGTGATGGCTTGCAACCTATGAGCGCTGGCCTCCATCCTACTAGCGATTACTAGCAACGGCCTCCAACCTAATCTGCAAAAAAGAAGCCTAGTAGACCGATTTCGATTTCGACACGAGTATGAAGTCTGACACAGTCTGACACTCCCACGTCGCGATTCGACCGACACCTACTTCTTTCGATTCCCGATGTTCCGTCCGTTGCCAGTTCGATCTTCCTTGACAAAGTCTTCAATGTCAAGTTCGGTGCAACGAAGCAACTTGAAGCAACTTGGTATTCATGTGATTTGCGGAATCAGAGGACCGGAGGCATCTGAAGAAAACTGTATTCAGGTTGACTTGACGATTGAACTTCCTGTACGGACTGGTGAGAGTGGTGTGCGGTAGATCCAATTCGGAGGTCCAAGAGGTGTCCAGCTGCGGTCGGACACCAGAATTGGATGCAGGTGTATGACGTGTAGAGGCACCTTTGCTGAAAGAAGGATTAAGTTTTGGAGGTCGATTGTGTGGTCGTTGCGGAGGCACCAGGTGACAGAAGCGCAGTGATGGCCCCCAAAAGTGACCTGGCTAAGGATACAGCAATACACTTGAGTGGGACCTGTTTCACATTAGCTTTTTGGGGAAAGTGTTCAAAACCGTCCGAAACAAATAGAGTTTTGGCCAATACGTATGATTACACCTCTACGTCGCATCAAGTTCTTACGCTGGTGCTTGCGCATTGCTTGCTAGACCGCAGTTTGAGCTTACGTGAGGCCTCTGTTTAAAAAGTCTTACGCAAAGCTTACGCCACGACAACTGCCATGACACAATTATGATTCCGAAAGGTTCCCCCAAAGGGTTTGCTTACGCAGCAATAAATCTCGCTCTACATGTTCTTGCAAAGAACAGTACTGATGCAAACCTTACGCAACAAGTGTGTTCAACATGGAGCTTATGCAACCCTACGCATCACAATGTTTTCCTTACGCCACAGATTGATATGACACAGTTGATTAATGGAATGTCAAAGGGAGGTCATCCCGTATCAGTCTTTCTGCGCAGGTGCGGCGAGAGATCAACAATGGCTGTAGAAAAATGGGTTGATGGCGTAAAGACCTTCTCATGAAAAGTCCTCGCAGCATCTGTTTTAAACGAAACATATCTGATGTGGAAACCGATGGAGCAACGGTGGAATACTCCGATGCGCCCCGATCAATGCGCGGAATGCGCACAGGCACATATATATAACGTTCAGAGCGAGGAACAAGAAACGGAGTGGAGGGGGAAACGGAACGGTGCGAAGGGACAGGCCCACATCGGTTTTGGCGACGTTTTGACAGCCACAAGGCAGTCGGTAAACGGCTTGGTCTGCAGAGCATCTCCGGGTCAAGGTGTATTTAAATTAACTCATGAGGTACTCGTTTCGCAGGGTTTTCGATCTAAATTTTCTCAGAGACCTTTTCGTTCTCCGTCATTGACTTGCCTGTAGTTTCAAAAAGATCGGTTTGCCTAACTGTTCATCAAACCTTTCTGTTAGCTTTGTTTCGGTCACATTTTCCCACGTTTTCGCGTCGCTTCGCGCCATCTCGCGATCCCTCCGGCCTTGAAGCGGAGCGCCGTAAAGCGAGCGCGCATGATGGCCTCAAACTCGACAGACCCGAAAAGAAACACGACAGTCGACTTCGTTCATTCGACAACGGTTGTTCGGTGCAGAATTGGATGTGGCAAACGTTCCAAATGCCCCACAGCTGTGGGACGCGTCACGTGGAAGAAAAATCGGCATCCATGCGAACCACTTGTGAATCACATGAACCCACAAAACAGCATTAAAAACTTTACTTCGCTTCTTCGGCGCCACAGAAAAATCACAAGGTTTGTCTGCTTCCGGGGGCATTCTTGCCACTTTTGGATGGTGGCCCTTCCATCGAAATCGAACAACGGCAATCACCTCCGGGCTTGAAGCTCGCTCACCTTTCAGGATCTGGTCCACCATCTGCGGAAAGCAAGACAAAGAAAACAACAAATACATCTGAGAGCAGGCGTGAAAGATCAACATACAAAACTTGACAGCTGCACGTTTTCACATCTTTGCAGGAGCAATCCCGGGCCTTTTCAAAATCGGGTTTCCAGTGGGATTTTCTCTGTTTTTCCTTCTTCGCCGTCTGCCAGGAGAGGGCTGATAGATTTTATCAGAGCTGTCCAGTTCCTCTTCCTCTTTCTCCTCCGTTTGTGTCCTCCTCAACCGCGAGTGCTAGTGAGCATCACCGGCCCTCAATTGTGAGCGCTTGATCACAGTGGGCGCCAGCGGATCTCAAGCGCGAGCGCTAGATCACAATGGGCGCTGCCGGCCCTCAATTGCGAGCTGCACATCGTAGTGGGCACCACCGGACCTCAACGAAAAATTCAAAAAACAATGCAAGAATATGTGCCATACAGAGTGGCAGAATATATGCCAGATAGAATGTCAGAATATGTGCCAGAGCTGCCAGTGTCTTGTTCGCTTGAGCGGCAAGAGTCTAATTTCAAAAAACTGGTACAAAATCGCCTGAAAAAGAAAAGCTACCGTGATCATGATTATGGGTCATATAGTCATATACTGTTTCATTGAAAACCTACCGTGATCCTCGTCCTCGTACTCCTGGGAGGACAATGAGGTCCTGCGAGCCTGGTATGTTGATGGTGCCCAGGAGATGACCGCAAGAGATTGCTGAAGAACACTGCCTTGGGTCTCTGGCCCCTTTTCGCAGTCAGCTTTTGCTGATGCAGTCATTGTTCAATTTCAATTTTCATGTTGCGGTAAAGTAAATACCTTTGTCTTTTTTGACAGTTTTTGTTCTATGTGCATGGATGCGTATCAGGCCTCATACTCCATGAGGCATGCTGTGGTGAGCTTGCGAGTCAGCCGGGGTATTTGCGCGTTGACACGGGATTTGCTGTCAGATTTTCGCGCAAACACTTTACAACAAAAAGCATCTTCAGTACGCAAGCTGCTTTACTATTCTTAAAAAACTGTTGAATTTTCACTTAATAGGAATTTACAAATAAATTTATGAACTTGCAAGAGCTGCTGAGCAAGAGTTGAATCTTCTGCCTTCTTGAGCGCAGCCTTCTTTGCAGCAGCAGATGTAGTCTTTCCCACGGTGATGTCGCAGGAGACAAAGATCAGTGATCAAGCTTGAGTGTGAAATCTTTGCGCGCTGTATGAAAGCAGTTGGAGGCGGAGGTGAAGTCATGAACTCTTTGGGACAAACAGAAAGACCTGGAAACAGCTGCTGTTTTCAACACATCGACCATCTCTTCCTTGGACACCATCATCACATAACCGGGACACCATCACAAAATGACCAGGGCACCATCAAAACATGACCGAGACACCGTCACAACATGATTGGGACACCATCACAACATAACCGGGACACCATCACATGACCGGGACACCTTCAAAAAAAGACCCGGACACCAACATGACATGACGGGGACACCATCACAACATGACCGGGACACCGTCGCAACACGACCGGGACACCATCACAACATGACCAAAACATGACCGGGACACCATCAAAACAGGACCGGGACACCATCACAACATGACTGGGTCACAATCAAAACATGCCCGGGACACCATCACAACATGACCGGGACATCATCACATGACCGGGACACCTTCAAAACATGACCGGGACACCATCAC
>CAXAMN010016202.1:18132-29313 GCA_963970005.1 Durusdinium trenchii | reverse complement strand
GATCGGGACACCATCAAAACATGACCGGGACACCATCACAACATGACCGGGACACCATCAAAACATGACCGGGACACCGTCCGCCCACCAGCTCTGACGGTGACCCAACGGCGCCCGTCCGCCTATTAGTTTTGCAAGACCCCATAGCATGGCTATTGGGGAAAAACACTGGAAGGGAACCCTCAAACATCGTTCGATATGAGGTCACGAGGAACCGTCTTTGAACAACTGACTTAAATTTGTTCAACAACATGTTTAACAGTGTTTAAAAAACAAATTTCATGTCATGTCTAATTTAGAATTGGCTTTTCTATTGAGGTCTCATTGTACAGTATCAGAAATCATTGATGTGTTTTTTGATGAACATATTATCAGCAAGAACGAACCTAAGTGAATTTTTGCTTTTTCGGTTGAACAACTGATATTTTGGTTGCAATTGGCCTGTCAGAAGTACCATGAATTGGATCGAGCTGGGCAGGAGGCATTGATCAAGCGCAGGTGGAGAAGCCAGCCTTTGTGGGGCTGAATGGCCAGCTGAAGCTTTTGTCTGCTTGGAAAACAATGTTGCCAAATTGCCGGACAAGCTCCTTGACTTGGAGCGACCGTGCTGTGATTTGTGAACAAACCAAAGGTAGACGCCGCCAAGGCCTTCAGTAGTAGTTTGGGGCCTAGAGATCCAGCGGAGACTGTATAGCTGCGAGGTGGATCTGTCAAGCGAGAAAACAAAAAGGCAAATAGTTTGTGAAACTCAAAGCTTTCGAAGTCAAGCCGCTCTGTGTCTTCCCTTGTGCAGTGTTTTTTTGTTGGAACTTCCAAAGTAGCTGCCCGTTGCAGTGTTGAGGAAGGATTGCCTGCCCTTCAATGGTCATCCAGGCAGTGAACATGTTTTTGAGTACGGGGTCACTGAGGACCATCTTTAGTTGCTGTTCAAGAAATGCGTGTAACATGTTGTCCTCAAACCATGTTGTCCTCAAATCATGATGTCTTCAATCCAGCTAGCAATATAGCCTCGAGGCCTCGACCAGCATCCGTATGCAGTCTAATCTTTTGTTCTGCAGTGGAAATGTGTGATTGAGTGTTTGAAGAAACAAACTTTCCTTTCCCAGCGCTGTCAAGAAACAACATGAATATCTTTCATACTCTGCTCATAGCGCGCCAAGTTGGATTAATATATCTTCATTTCTTTCCCTGGCTCATCTGGAAGCCAAACAGTCAATACCTGCTCGCGCAAAACAACTCCATCATCGTGCGCCGTCCCGGAGCATGGCATTCATATGCTGCATTGTGGCTCTTGAAAAAGGGAACCCCCTTCCAAACCAACCCCAAGGGCAGACACCTTGTACGCTTGAGGTTCTTTGCTGTGAATGAAAGGGTTTGACAACCTTAAGTTTTTAATGAGTCATTTTGCTGTGCCGGTTTGCAATTTACCTTCAGCCAGTGAGCTACACTGGGACTGCGATTAATGTGATATCACTTGCGCCTTGCGCGCAAATTGGATATATGTGGACGTTTGTCGCGCGCCATGTGGCCAAATGACGTCTGTGATGTCGCTGTGCCATGCGGTTTTGCGCGGCCTTGGTGGAAAGCGCGTTTCCGTGGGTCCGTGCCATTGGCGGAAGGAATGAGAGGCTTGGCGTATAGAAAGCTGTGGGCGATGCGACAAGTAGGCAGACACATGGTCCACCGGCGTCTTGATACAACAAAGAGACATCAATGCTCCCGGGCTATTCGTCGTTTAGTTTGGCATGTCTTCGGTCTTAATTGAAAGACCCAACGAACCGAAAACAAGTGGACGCGATTTCTGTATCTGATCGCGTCGCGTCCCCGTCGCCTCCCAGCTGTCCCCATGATCGCGTTCCAGCTGCTCCCGAGAAATTGTAGATTTTACCTTGGACTCGCGAAAAACGTTTCGAACCTTTTGACGCCTCCGCTTCTGAGTGCCGCGCTTTCGGCGATGGGGCGCCTTCAAAGCCTGAGACACGATTTGGACTAGAAACTCTGCAAGGCTAGTGCGGCTAACAACGGAAAGTGATGGAGTGCGGTTGGCGCGAGCGCCAGCATCAGATTATTGTAGCGCAAGTGCACTGCCCTTTCGACTATCGACCTGTCTATGGAAAACACTTGGACACAAACAGCTACGCAAACACACGCTCACGCAAAAAAAACACACACGATGACTCACGTCCTTGCTCTTTTGCGGGCCCCGCCCCGTGCCCAGAAGTAGCAGGCCCTTTCCCCTGGCTTCTGTGCAGCGTTCACTCGTCACTGTTTCAAGTTTTCGTGGGCTATGTCGGGTCGTCCAAGAGCTTGTGAATGCGTAGTGATTCACGTGACGTTGGCTTCGTGGTGGCAGACTTATGAATGTGCTGCCAAGACCCTGCCATTGGGAAAGGGTCTGGAGGAAGTTTGTGTCAGATTCATGACAGCCTAGAAAGGTAACGTGTGGGACTGTGGAAGATGATTTTGCTGCTGCAGGTGCAGCGTGTCGTGAGATCCTCAGTTTCCCGCGCCGTTGCAGGTGTTCGCAGGGTGGTTTGTTGGAGGCGTTGGACAGGCGTTGGGCGTGTTAAATTTTCAAAAGGCCTCCGCGCTTCTCCTATACTCACCATACTTTCGCCCAAAAAGGGGATTGCAACAAAAGACGCAAGAGGAAGGCCTGCTTGGTTTGTTTGGTTTGGCGTTTTTTCACTCAAGCCACATCATGTCAAGACAGCCTATATCCAAGCCTCCGGCAAACCCGCCGCTAACAAGAGACATCCCGCCCAAAAGTCCGCAACAAACCGACCAATCTCACGGAGGCTTTTTGAAAATCTATCAGTTGGACATCGCTCTGCCTCGAAGAAGTGTTTTCGCGACAAGTCTCAGCTAAAACTGCGATTGCGGTGTATGTGCGCGCACTCAGACAGCGTCGAAATCATGCGTGTGGCGGCACAAGTTTGGCTGCGGCCGCAAAGACACGTCACTTTTCACGTTGGAAAGGTCGAAGTTGAATTTTCGTGGCAGGCGCAGGGCGTGGTGAGGCTGCGACGCTTGGTGAGAGCACTCGCCGCTCGCCACAAAATAATGTCCAGCAAGAGCTCGCTATAGCTGCTTTTTGGTCGAAAGCCACAGCCAAGTCGTTCAGAGGGTCGAGCGTCACGTGCATGATGGGTTCCAAATCAGAGTGTGGACCCTGAAAATTGAAATGCTGCCCATCAAGCTGGCGGCAGGAGCGCGTAGCTGTTTTGCCTCAGGTCTTCATCACGCCAGGCATGGTGCCATGTGCGTTTCATAAATGGTGCTCTCAGCTGCCACAATGCAAAGACACAAGCGTCTACAAGTCACAAGCGCACCACTGCAAGACAGAGACAGAGACCTGCAAACTGCAGCTATCTCATTGGGCAAGCGGGCTCACCATTCCAGTTAGAATTTGTTCATCGGTGATCTCAAAACCTTCCAACGAGTCGCAGTTCCTGCAAAAACCCGGATTCGTGCAAAAGTTCTCTCATTGAGACAACCCCTAAGTCAGTCGCAGGGATCAAGGAAGGTTTTGCGAGGCAAGGTACCTCCAAAACGACCTTCGCAAAAGCTTATAAGGGTTCCCATTCCAATACATTCCCTGCGCTTCCAAGAAGCTCTGTGTGAAGCTGGCAGCTCTAAAGCTGCATTCTAGGTTTCTAGGTGCTGATCGCAGAAGCTCCAAGGAGAGCTGGCAGCTCCAAATCAGAGCTGGCAGCTCAGTTTCAAAACTTCTAGAGAATAGTTCTAGAAGCGCTTCTAGGAACTGCAAGTTTTTTGCTCAAATCTCTTTAGAAGAGCTTCTCGGATCTGCTAGTTTTTCCGTAAAGCCTGAGACAGGGACAGGCTCCCTGATAAATGAGCTGGCAGCCTTGGTGAAAGGCTTTGTGCCTAACTGTGGGCCTGATGATTTTCTAGCTGACCCAGAGAATGCTTGTTTGAGGCATGCAGGCTTTTTGAAGCTGTGGCTCCAGAAGAAGAGCTTGTCAAAGCCTGATGAGAGAAAGGCTTTCTTGAAAGCATGCCCCAAGCTGAGCACCTGAAGCCAAACAAATGGTGAACACCTTGCGTGAATACAGGAGCTACTTGGGAAGGAAAAGGATGAATTTTGTGGAAAAATGGTGAGAGGACACCACCTGTGCTGCTGCAGTTCATGGACATTGTGGCAGGAGCAAAGCTTGAGGAAGGCTCAGCGCCAACAAGGCCTGAAAGCAAGCAAGGCCCAGCAAAGCCCATCAAAAAGCCTGCCACAAAGGCTACAACCACAAAGAAGCCTGCCACAAAGGCTGCAGCCAAAAGGCCTGCAGCTTGCATGGTTGAAGGGCAAAGGCCGGCAACGGCAATGAACACTTGGGTCCATGGCCACCCACCTGGCATGTGGGAAGCCAGCATGGGTACCCTCCACTGAAGAGCCTGACCACAATGAGGTATGCGTGGCTGTGAACATTTGGTCATTGTTTCCAGCCACCCAATGCCTGACACAAGCATCTTTGAGGCTTCAAGGCCTGCAAAAGGCCCCAGCTGTCAATGGCTCTACATCCAGCTCATCCAAGGGCGTTCGTATGCTCTTGGGATTTTGAGCCTCCTCCTGAAGAAGAAGAGGAAGAAGAGGTCACCAAGGGCCTGAGGTACCAAGCCTGAAAAAACAGAAAAAACAGAATCCCTTATTAAAGTTAATAAGGGCAAAGGAAAAAAGACAGAAAATGTACCACACTTGAGGTCAACCAAGGACAGAAAATGTGTCAGATTTAATGCCTGAGAGGCACAGCCACCTAATGCCGCCTGTCCGTCAGCTTTTCTGGGCAGCATTTTTTGCTCAAAGCGCCAAAGTTCAGAAAAGGTTTAGCGCAGGTTTTTGGACAGCCATGCCACCACAGAAGAGGCCAGCAACCAAAGCTGACATGGAAGTGGCTGGGCGCCCTGTGAAACATGAGAAGGTCACTCCAAAAAGCCTGAGCCAAAGACTGCAGAGGCGCGAAAGGGCCCAGAGGCTGAGGCCAATGCACCAAAGCCTGCACCAGTCTCAGGCCCACTGCCACCTCCAACCAAAAGGGCTTGGGCAGATATGAAGTACCAGTTGAAAGCAACGCCTGCAAAAAAGGCGCAATTTGATAAGTGCCAAACAAATCAGGAGAAGCGGGAGTTCTACTATAATGTCTTCCTGCTGGACCCCAATGCCAGCCAGAAATCTGCGCACAAGGAATGCCTGGAAAGGCAAACCACCACCAACACACAGGCGGCGGGACGGACGACAAAGCCGGAGACCGGGAAGCCGCAGGGAGCTCGGCCAGAGCACCCTGAGTTTGAGAGCCTGTGCAATCAGGCTGTGGAAGGCCTGGAAGACTTCATGAGGTCAAAGCTTGGGCTGCCACTGGTATGAAACAATACCACGCCACAAAGGATCTGGCCACCAAAATGAAGAAGGGCAATGAAAGCCTGGTTGAGGCTCAAGCTTCAGTTGGTGACTTGCAGCAAGGCGACTTTGAGCATGTAGAGAGAGAGCTTTGCGCACAATGCCTGACAATGGCAGAATGGTGCTTGGTGGCCCACAGCAGCCTCAGCTCCCAGAAACAGTAGAGCCTGAAGTTACCCCTGAAAAGGCTTACATCAACACATTGGGCAACAACGTGGACAAAATGAAGCTGCTCTCAGAAAGCCTGAAAAAGGCTTCAGACCAAGAGCAAGCCAAAGCCAGTTTGGTGGAAATTGGAAAATTGAATGCCAAGTTTGGCAGCAAAAAGGATGAATGGCTTGAAAAGCTGGCTGGCTTCCCACAGGCTTGGGAGGATGGCTCTGAGTCCACCAGTCCAAGGGTCACTGAATCCTTGGATGCCTTGAAAAAGGGGTGCGACCAAGAGCAGAAAAGCCTGACAAAGGCTCTTGCACCACACAGGATGTGGGCAAAGAATGCTGGCATGCTCTACACAGTTTTGACAGCCTGTGGAAAGGCTACCCATGGCCTAGAGAGCCAAACCCAGAACACGGCTGCTAGCTGGGTTGGGAAGCTCAATGTTGCAATTGTGGGAATAGAGCCTGTGCCAGGCTAGCTGGGTTGTAGGTGTGATTTTTGATAAATAAAGCCAGTGGCAGCTTTTGTTGCTCAAAAATGTTTGAGAAGAAGTCGCTTTTGTTCTTTTGTGTCTTCATCCTATGGCAAGCTGCGTGGGCAGCCCCAAAAAGAAAATATGCAGAACATGGGGAGCCCCCCATGGGTTCCAAATCAAAAGAAAGAAGAGGAAGCTTTTGGTGAGGAGGTGGTCGACCTCTATACTAGCAACAAGGTCTCAGCAAACCAAGCTTCCAGTTTGAAGAAGGCCAGGAGGGTTGGCTTGGAATTCAATCAACCTTGGGCCAACCAGGAAATGCATGCTATAGGCACAAAGCGAGATACTAATGCAAACAAGACAATGAAAAGGTGGCCCTATAAACATCAAGGATGGGGCAAGCTATATTGGGCAGAAATTCCTGTGATGAACCCAGTCTCAAAAGCCATTGACAATAAATGGCTAGCGTTCCTTCTCCCCCATGAATGGCTAGCAGACTATTTTTGGCAAAGTGGTGCAAAAGACGGGGCAATGCCTGCCAGAGGCACTTTTCATTCTGACCAACAGGCCAAAATTGAAAATGCATGGCGCAACCCAAGGCATTCCATGGTGGTCCTAGGGCTACATGGAGATGGAGTGCCTGTGCAAGGCAGGATGAACCAATCCACATGTGAGTTTTTGTCGCTCAATTTACGATGCAGCAAGTTGCATAGCCAGCTGAGTGCTTGGATACAAGGTGGATTTCTGGCCACCAGACCACCCAGGCCATCTTGGAGGTCATAGCTTGGTCCTTGAGATGCTTGGGGGAAGGCAGCTACCCAAATGCCAGACATGATGGCACTCCTGAAACGCTAAGCAAAGCTGGCAAGCAATGCCTGGTAAGGCAGAGAGGGGATTGGGACTGGTATGCCACATGGTATGGTGCTCCCACTTGGAACGCTAATCATGGCTGCTGTTGGCTTTGCTCAGCAAAGCCTGGAGAATGGAAGGCTCTTACAACCGAAGAAAGGAAGAAGAAAAGCTTGAGCTTTGAAGGCTGGCTCCAAAGCCTGGAAGACAGAGAGAAGCATGCGGCTCCTCCGTTTAGGCTCCCTGGCATCACCAATGCAGCCATGAGGCCTGACTGGTTGCGTGTCATGGATGAAGGCTGTGGTGCCATGGCAGCAGGCCAAGTGTTCTTTGAACTAATGCCTGCTTACAAAAGCAAAAACAAAGATGAAAGGCTGGACAGCCTTTGGTGTGACGTCAAAAAGAGTTATGATGCAGAGCATGTGCCCAGTGATGTGAGATCGCGCAAATTCAGGCACAATGACATTAAGCGCCTGCTGAATTGGAAGGCAAAGCTGCTGGTGTTAGGCATTTCTGCAAATCTGTGCTGGAAAAGCTTGCCCAAAACAAAAGCCTGGACAAAGGCTCCAACCATCAGAAAGCTGTATTCAATGTGGCCAGGTTCTGTGGGAGGGCCTATGAAAACATGGAGAAGTTCAATCCTTTGAGCCTGGTGTTTAAAAGCCAGTGCTTGGCCCTGGAAGCCGCAGCTATCTCCAAGGATGAAGATGACACTTTCACCTGGAGAGTAAAACCAAAAATGCATTTGCTTGAGCACCTCATGGATGAAATCTCACTGGGGGCCAACCCCAAAGATTCCTGGAACTATAGAGATGAAACTTTTGCTGGTCAGATTCAAGCCCTATTCTATAGAAGGAGTGGCCAGCATTCTTGTCGAGCACAAAGTGAAAAGGTCTTGCTGAAATGGATGGCATCCAATTCTGTCCTCACATTGAACCAGGCTGCCTCTTCGATTGGGAATGCCTGACCTAGGCGCAATGCCTCTTCCATTGGGAATGCCTGACCTACACACAATGCCTCTTCCAGACTCTTCCATGGGGAATGCCTGACCTAGGCACAATGCCTCCTACCAGGCACATTGTTTCACTGCTGCTCAAAGAAGCAATGTGATCGCTCCATACCCAGTATAGGCTAAATCTTACAGCTGCAAATTTGTGGGAGTCTTTGTTTTGGTTGTGTTGGAAGCTCACACGCACTCCCACATCACCATTCCTAGAAGCTCCTAAAAGAGCTTCTAGGCCATCCCTAGAAAGCGCTTCTAGGCACCAAAAAGGGCTTCCAGGAAGCGCTTCTAGGAGATTTCTTGAGAAATCTCTAGAGGCTTCAAGCAGAGCTGCCAGCTACAAAACAAAGCTTCTGCTAGAAGAGCTTCTAGAAATGAGCTTCTTGGAAGCGCAGGGTTCTTAGTGGGGATCTACTTTTCTATTTGAGAGCCACTATACGGTTCTTGTACCACTGTCTCCACCACCACCATCATCATCATCAAGATCATAATCATCAAGTGACGATGATGATGATGATGATGCTGATGATGATCATGGTGATTAGGTTGTCAATCACGATGGCGATGCTCATGCAGACAATGAGGCGCCTGCACAAACGCAGCCGAACGGTACACAAACATGAGGAATGTCCAAATACAGCCACTTGCTGACCCACTCTTGCCTCGGCTAGCCACAGCGGGAATGCGATTTTTGTAGCGCGTGTCCTGCGCGATTGTTCCATGTGCATGTCCTGCGAGAAAGCCTCCAAGCATAGCTCCGGTGGTGATGGTGTTGGAAACGACAGTGATGACTACGAAGGTGATGAGGATTGTATATAAATATAGTTGGCGATAGCCATGATGACGGCATTGATCGCGCTGATGAGGCAATATTGCGCAAACTCCCTCGCGAATGCGACCACACGAGCATGGCTCTGTGTGGCTACCTGCTAGTTCCTGCCCCCTGCGCTGGAAAACACGCCGCTTTGATACATTCCACTCTACTTCCACTCTGGCACTCCGGGTGCCAATGAGCCTGAGACGTTGCTCTGTAGCTGCTATAGTGACTCTAGTGGTCCTGTGGCGTCTAAGATCCGCCCACTTGTGACACAATCAACACACTCAACACACCACACACCACACAACTTCCCTACAAACAATGGCAGGTGCAAAGTTTGTGGGCGCCAAAGTCACCATGCGATGCAAGTTATGTAACCCACACAACTCACAAACACATTTTTTGAAGTAAATCTTCACAAACTCGTTCAATCCGCGCCCTAAATTCACCAATTTGGAATCCACAACCAACATTCTGCAACTCACAGTCCCATTTGCACACGCTCCTAGTCCCTCCCGTTGAAGCAACTCCATGCGCTGTTCCAGCGCTTTCCGTCATCGCATCTATTTTTCATCCGAATATGTAATTTCTGGAAATTGTGAAGTTCCGTCGGACTCCGATACTTGCCTTCTCCTCTTCGAGGTACCAAGGTATTGCGGCTTTGATGGATTCCAACGAAGGACCTGAAGAAATCGAAAGCGAAATCTTCGGATCCGAAGGAATGTCTTCACTTCAAGCTTTCATTCTGGAGACATGGCAGCTTCAAAGCGCATGCAAGGAATGCAAGCGGTGCGAGCCTCGCCAAATTGGAGCCACATGTCAATTAAGAATGGGCACAAGAACCGGCAAGACTTTTTACCACTAGTGACTGTATTAGTACTATTAGTAACTACAGTATCGCATTCAAGGCATTGTTCAACTGCTACGCCTGTTTCCATCTATTTCCGGCCTTGGGCCAAGGCCTGGGCCGTTCTTGCCTTGGAGCCCGAACCGAACAAAACACATCTGCTCGCGGCATCGTGGCACCGTCACATCACACGTTCGGCCAAATTTGTGGCAAAGCCTTCGAGGTGCCCACGGGCCATGGCTGTTGCGCTCACCGTCGCCGTCCCCGTCGCCGTTCTCGAAGCCGAACGAGAAAGAATGAGTGAGATGTGAGATGTGGACGAGCGACACATGCTCAATTTGTCTCAGCATGTCGAAGAATTCCGACAAGTTCATGTGCCATGTCGTACATCATTGGCAAACCATCGCGCAAATACGTCTTCCATGTCGTTTCCGGCCACGCCAAGACTTTGTTTTGCAACTTTGTGCCACCATTAGTGCCACTGTGACATTATGGTACGATGTGCTATGCAACCAGGCAAACTTTTGGCAGCAGATTTGGCGTGTTGAATTTGTTTCAAAGAGTTGCCAAAGAGTGAAGCTCCTTTCATGACCGATGGCACCTTCACACAATCACTACAATATGACAATAAGGCACTGTCATGGCGAAGGCCCTCAAAGAACTAGCACACCTGTGTCCACCATCTTTTCATTCACACATATTCACAGATTCACATGTTAAATTGTACTTCCCCACCATGTTCACTCTCTGTGTTCACATGTTCATGCATGTTCACACATGTTCACACAAGATTGCCCATGTGTCTGGGTGTTTCACGTCTCGCCCGAACTCAGAGGGTCAAGTTCGACAAGCCGATGAGCCACCAATGTGGGGTATATGGTTTACTCTATAACTGGCTTGTACGGGTTTGCTTGTGCCCAGGCTGTGGATCTGAAGAAGGGACATTTCACATTTTGCCATGTTCGACGTCACCTTAAGGCAGGAGCAGCGAACGCAAATTATAGGACCAGATAACCCCACATGGGAACAACTTCGAAAGATTGAAGCTGCAGACATAAAGTGCTGAAGAGTGAGCATGGGGAAGAGACAGGCGAGACAAATAGAATGCGTAAGGGTCGGTGTGTGTAGGTGAGGTGTGCGTTTGATTGTAGGTGCTTGTCCGTGAGTGTGTATGAGTGTGTGGGTGGGTGTATGCTGTATGACGCTTGTGTGCATGTAGGTGTTTGTAAGGTGTGTGTTTGTGTGCATGTGTCTGTTCATCAGGGTGTATCTGTGTGTATCCGTTTGTGTGTATCTCGTCAGAGAGTCGGTCGTCGGAGACGAACTGGTCCAAGTGTCCTGAGCAGGAAGATGCATACTGGTCATATCGATTCATATGGTTGACTCATACGGTTGACTCTACGTAGCTTTGAGCTCCCGCGAACGAGCGCAGGCAACGACCTCGGAGGCGACTAGAGAAGACAAGATCCCAAATGCACCGAAAGACACCAGGTGTACAAACCACGAAAATTATCCGACGCCAGACGACGCCAGGGCGTACATCCGACCCCTTGGCGCGCAGCAAAGTACTGCGCCTGCCACGCAAACTGCGCCGGTGCCCAGCCGACGCCAGACGACGCCAGGG
>CAXAMN010016202.1:6333-17732 GCA_963970005.1 Durusdinium trenchii | reverse complement strand
CTGCGCCGGTGCCCAGCCGACGCCAGACGACGCCAGGGCGTACATCCAACCCCTTGGCAAGCAGCAAAGTACTGCGCCTGCCACGAAATCTGCGCCGGTGCCCAGCCGACGCCAGACGACGCCAGGGCGTACATCCAACCCCTTGGCAAGCAGCAAAGTACTGCGCCTGCCACGAAATCTGCGCCGGTGCCCAGCCGACGCCAGACGACGCCAGGGCGTACATCCAACCCCTTGGCAAGCAGCAAAGTGCTGCGCCTGCCACGAAATCTGCACCGGTCCCCACCCAACGCCAGACGACGCCAGGGCGTACATCCGACCCCTTGGCAAGCAACAAAGTACTGCGCCTGCCACGACATCTGCGCCGGTGCCCAGCCGACGCCGGATCGACGACGCCAGGGCGTACATCCGACCCCTTGGCAAGCAACAAAGTGCTGTGCCTGCCACGAGATCTGCGCACGGAGGGTCACAAACTACTGCGCCTGCCACGAAATCTGCACACTGTGGTGTGTGAGACGTTGTGCATCCGATGTTGTGTGAGTGATGTTGTGTTGAGATGTTGTGTGAGTGATGTTGTGTGAGTGATGTTGTGGTGAGAGATGTTGTTGTGACAGATGTTGTGTGAGAGAGGTTGTAGTTAGAGAGGAGGAAGGAGGAAGGAGGGAGGAGGACGGAGGAGGACGAGCGAGGAGGTGCAGCAAAAAAACAAGAACCCCACGCAACAATGTGGGGAAAAACAACCCTGATTTTCCATTGAAAGATACCACATGTTTTGTACATGCATGGGTTATTTAATAACCACACTTGGCCACAAACTAATACTCCTCAATGTCACGAACATCGAAGAATGGATCTTTCAAGCAAGTGAACACACGCATGCGTTGTTTTATATTTGCTTTGAACGGTGTTTTGACGGACCCGTCGTGGTGTGGTTTGGGAAACTACAAAATACATAATAACGCGCTCAAACAAACATCCGCTGAGAATTCGCTATGCAGCTCCGATATCCAGCTCAGCCATATCACCAGCAGAGTTGCAATCTATTTGCAACCTGTAACTTTCCCAAAAATTGCATATCTCGTTCTCTTTTTAATCCGAAATTGAAGTCAAAGGCGCTTCTTCTTCAAAGCCTCTTGAAAGCGCTTGGCCTCCTCTTCTGACATGACCTGAAAGGTGCATGGCTGCGCATAACATGGTGCGTGGCTGCAGCTGGCTTGGCATTGCACAAAGCGAAACACAGATTGATCTGACCCAATCCCGCTCCTTCAGACCTATAGGCCTATAGGGCACACATCCCACTCCGTGTTGAACGTTTTCTGGGTGTCCAACGGTCGCCCGCTCGGAGACCACGACCTTCTCCAGCCTCAGCTTCCGACTGCACCGCGCCGCGCCGCCCCGGTCCCGTTCCTTTTCGCTCTGCAGACTCTGCGTCGCGAGCACTTGGTGCTTTTGGCGCTTTTGTTCTTGCTCGCGACCTGAGACGAATCGCCGTCTTCAACTCTCGTGCCTCTCCTCTCTAATTTTCCTTTTCGAGGCACGCTCACGCTTTTGAATCTTGGCCTCAGAACACACGTCGTCGATCGATCTTTGTTGTCGTTTGGTTCGCCTTCAGTGCCATGGCTTCTTCAGCTCGCATAACATTTCGTGCCTCACAACACAAAATTGAAGTGTTTTCTCACTGTTTCATTTCGAGTTTCCACATGTCCTGTTCACTTTTGAACTGCCATCTGATTTGGCCTGAGGCTCACCCTTGCCATTTCGGACGATGGTGAAGGAGATCTTGGCACTAAATGGAAGGTCGTGGGGCAAAACAGAGTAGGTTGCAAAGCAAAAACTAAGAAACTCAACAAAACTGCTTTGGTGCTGCATGCTGCTTTGCAAGTATCATGATCTTTGGAGGCTGCCAACTCACCCACTTTAGCGTCGCCCATCTGCCTTCGCCCACAACTCAAAAAGCAGCATGATTTGCTTCCGGGCGCTTCAGTGCCCGCCTGGAATGCAAATAGACGTCCTGGACACACACACAAAGCCAGAAAGTGGAGAAACGATTTTTGACCTGAAGAAAAATTGATTACGCTACTGACATGACAACAAGATAGTCAGATAGACACTGTGAAAAACAGGCAAGCACTACACAGACTTCGCTAAGCCCACTATGCTCTCAATGGCTAAGGGTATATGTTGCGTTTTCCTTGGCGGAAAGAAGACTTCAAAGGTGATACAGTCTATGCGTGAACTACTCTGCCAAACAGTTCGTACTTTTCCTCATCGCGTTGGCCGTGTTTTCATGTTCTCTTTTTCCCAACCATTCAAGGCTTTCCTCTTGGCGTCCTCGAGCCATTCAAGTCAAGGAACATGTACGTAATGACATGCATCTTCATGCCCTGATTTGCGTGCCATCCTTGCTGCAGGGTGCTATGACACCCCGCCTTAGACATGTGTGGTTGTCACACACACACACACGCGTCTACACCACCAAACACTCTATAGATGCCAATCTCGACGTTTGGCGCAACTCATCGGGGTTCTTCATCACTTTTCTTGTGAGAGTCGTCAGCTGTGCTACGCAGTCCACCCGCGCTGCAGGTTGCGTTGCCTTGCGCACGCGCCAAGCGGATAGCTTCTGAGCCTTCTGCGGATTCCAGTCAAGATCTTCTGCTTCGTCATCTTGACCACATCGATCTGCAACTGAACCTCTTGTTCCCCCGTCTGCCCATGGGTTCAGCTTCTTCTGTCTCACTTTTTCACACTCAATCAACCGCTTCTGCCTCTTCTATCCTCTGCTCCAGCTTCTGCCATGTTGTCTTGATGGAAGAGATGATCTGACCTTCCGGTTTCTTCCCGCTTCATACCTGTAAATGCGGCCGCCGTGAAAGCCTTGAGGGCCGTCTGGAACAGCAATAAGGGGGTCTTGCAAACATTTGTATGTATTCCGTAGCTTCACAAACTGTGGCACTGAGGGTTGGACATCATTTGCAACTCCATCAGGCGATTGGCAACTGCACGCGTGATCTTCACCGATTCGATTTCCTGCCCAAAAGCCATACACCTCAAACCGTTTCTTCAATTGAAGAAAGCCGCTGGGTTTGCTGGCACGCCCTCTCACTTGGAAGGGCCACTTCTGCGTTGCTACCTTTGATCCTAGAAGGAGGAAACGACAAATTGTTCAAGACTATTCTCCTTCAGCCCAGAGCTCATGCACGGTGGCATCTGTGACTGTTTCTCCAATTCTCAGCTCGTTCATTCTCCTTTGGCCTTCTGGCTGCTTTTCATCTGGCCGTGAACTGCCTCTTCTCTCACACGTGGCCTGATCCTGGCATTTTCTTCAGCATCCTCATCTTGGCTGGAGCCGCAGTTTCAAAACTGTTTTTTACAAGTCTATATAGTACCAATGTGAGTCAGCACCTTCCGCGCGCCCACTCATGATGAGTATGCGATTCCAAAAAGCGCCTTTAGCTTATCGCGCCCTATCTGAAGCATCCGCCGGGCCCCGAATATCTTCATATATCTCCACGATCTGGCGAAGATGGATTGTCTGGACCCTCATCCGGCAGTGAATCCTGAACTCTCAATTCGGCCTCAATCTCTTCGCGTGTGTCTGTACTCTGCAATTTGTACTCCCAAGCCGTTCACTGAATTGGAAGAGAGCAACGGCCAAAATCCAACCCAGCGAAGTGAGTTCTCGCGGGCATCACCTTAAAACTGACACCCAAAACCTGCAGTGCTTCTCAAGCGCTCCCATATTCTCAAGCCTCTTCTCCTCAACTTCATCTGCTACTTCACTCCACTCCAACCTCCATCTCCTCAACCTCTTCTTCCCACCGCTCCCTAATTGGTGGTAGCTGGTGGCAGGTAGGCTTTAAGAAGTTTCTCTTTGTTCGACCTACTCTTGCTCTCCAATCCCTTTGCCACCACCACCTCTGCGTCCTCACCCCTGAACTTGAGCGTAATGCGCTCCTTTGGGACGTCACTCTTCCCTGCCGGTAATGCCATTGAAAACTGTTGGAAATCGGCGTCCGGCCAATCTGGTCTGTTTGCTCAGGAGGATCTGTCTGCCATCTGTCAGAATGTAAGTGTCCTGACTTTCGACGCCAAGAAAGCTGCACAAGCGCCATCTTGTTTCTCCTTTGTTGCTGCTTTTGATGCAGCCGTGGACAGGTTCACCATACTCTGCAAGAAGGCTCAAGGTGTTTCCAGAAGTCAATTCATAGGGCGCCCTTCACCGCCTGGATCTGTTAAGCGCCCAACTTGCATGGCGTCTAGCCCAGGTTCCACAAAGCATGGGCGCCTCATTGTGGGATTGTGCGATTGGGCTTGTCGTGAACCCGAAGCCGTAAGCTGCGTCCAGCATTCACCAAGAGCCTCTTGAGATTTTGTCTTGTTGACGGCTAGGCGATTTTGTCTCTGACCCTCAAGCTCAGGTGTTGCAAAAGTGAAAGCTGACCCTGGGCATGGAGCTCTTTTTGGTTTCTTCATTTCTCCTATATCTGGACGGGCTCTTTGCTGAACGCGCTCGTGGCACCTACCTGCAAACGGCAAATGGGTCTACCTGTGGCGTGCTTGGGTTGCTTCATCGGGCGTCCTTGCAACCGTTTGACCTGGCCTCACTCATCTCAGTGCGGAAGTTCCATCTTCTTCTTGTGGTTGATGGTCGCGGTGTGCACCTTCAGCTTCGAGCCACTTCCTGATTGCCCAAGAAGGGTGTGCCAAGAGTTCGTTCAACCCGCGCTCTCTACCTCCATGGACTGAGCTAAAATGCACACTCGGATCCTCACTCCACTACCATGCGGACTTTTTCTTGAATGAAAGAAGCTTCAGTGGTGATACAGTCTATGCGTGAACTAGCCTACCAACCACTGTTTACATTCAATGACTGGTCGACCACATTCAAGCTTCAAACACGCCAGAATTAGACACTGCGTCCCCGGACGCGGCCATACTTCAGCCTCGCGGCCTCGCAATCCTAAGTTTCACAAACTGTTTTCACTTGTTCCGATTTTCTTTTTGAACTCCTCTCATCTGCAAGAAACTTGAGAATGGAGAGAAGGAAAGCTGTTGGATCTTTTCCACACATCCTCAACCATCGTCAGCTGGTACGCAAACCAGCATATGGTGCACCTGCAGCAATTTGACCTCTGGGTGGGGTGGCAGATTTTACAATCAACACCTTGCCCGTTTGCAAGCGCCCCGCGAACCCAGCTTTATCTTCTCAAGCCACAACTGTTCGCTTCATGATCAGAATCAAGCACTTAACACTTGTGGGCGCCAGTCGGTATTTGAAAATCGGTCTCCTAAGCTGGCGTGTCCGGAAGGGGCAGGGAACGCCCTTCTCTTTGAATAGCAAAGGTGTTCATGGCCGGCATGCCTAAAGTTTGAGTAGTGGTCTGGCAAGAGAGCCAATGGCCTCAAAATTGTTGCTGTTCGCGCCAGCTGTCCATGAGGCTGGGCACAGGCCTCACAGATGAAAGGAGGTTGCGAGAACCGTTGCCGTTATAGGCGAGAACCGAGAATCGAGTTGTTGGCGGTAAGCTCTTTGTCGAAGAGCTTCATCCGGATCCGACTGCGCACAGTGCAGCTCTGGGCCCCGGGTTCGGCAACGGCATGCGCCACCCGATGGATTCTCTCTCCTTCTCGGGAAAAATTAAGATGAGAGACCGGAAATTTCGAGTAGACCGCAAGGAAAGAAGAGTGAAACGACAACTGCCACGGGGCAATCGCAACTGGCTGCCAAGGCTCGATGAAGCCATAGCCGCCACCCGAAGTCTCATAGAAACCTTTGATCCGTCCTGAGAACCTTTCAAGCGGCAAAAATTGAAATCACATTGGGATCATAATCCGTCTCATCATCTGCCTGTTTTGAGTCTGCCTTTGTCTCGATTCTATCGTTTCCTTACCATGTCCTCTCCCATCCTCGGCGCCTGTTTGGGTCGTTGTCAGGGTTCAAGGGATCCTGGAAGTGAGGCGCTTACGAATGCGCCCACTAGGCCAGCAAGAACTTTGCCCAATACGGCCACTTTGGCGTCTCCTCATCTGGCTCCTCCTGCCTCGAAGCCGACGCCGAGCCGCGCGCGATTGTTGTGACATTCTTTTTTTTACAAAATCCTTCGTGGGAGTTGTGGGAGTTACGTCATGTTCAGCAAATACTGCGCATACTGTGGTATAGGCAACACAGTCGAAGTTCAATCCCACAGTCCCGAACTGCGCGACACTGGTGTGCCATGAGTTGTCAAATTTATGCCGTCCCGCAAAAACATAAACTCGGCCAGAAAAACGCGGCGCTGCATACAGCGCTGTCTACTTGCAGCTTCGGACTCGGCGACAAACATGCTAGCGAAGTATTCACGTCTCCAGAACGGGCCGCGCGGTGGAAACCAGCTGCGTGTGCACACGTAGTTGCAACTAGCAGTCTCCAACACACGATGCAACAGTACCAAAATTTACTGGCTGGTTAGTTGCAATGAGTAGTTAACAATCGAACTCGATGTCTGCGGCACGTCGTCTCGAACGTGGACAACGCGCCTGTTTCTCATACATCTTGAGCCAAATCGCGTTCAGTGTATTGTACAAGTGTTTAAAGTGCTCAAGAGGATGCGACTCTTAGCATTCTGATTCCAGAAGATGTACATCTTTACATGTTGCTTCCAACTGCACAAACTCAAGTTCAAAAGTGCAGCGCTCAGCTATACATGAAGTGACAGGAACCTTACATTTACCTGGTGGGACTCTTCTCCCCCCTCATGCTTGCGCTCATGGGTTGGGCGACATTCATGACATCGAATCCACCGTGGCTCCAAAGAAGCTTATCCAAGCGCGACTCTTCCAGCGTCTCCTGTCCGCAGTCATTGGTTGCCCCGCTCTCTTGGAAATAAGGAGGAATACAAACCGGCTTCTTCTTTCTTTTCTTCTTGTAGGAGGTCTGCGGTGCACTTGGTGTTGTTACGTTGCTACGCTCAGGTTCCACATTTGGTTGTCTTGGCTCAATAATAACCTATACCAACCTATCCTGAATGAAAACTTTGCTGGGCTTGGTGGTATGCCAAGTCAGGACACTGTTGCGTTGCAATTTTTCATGCGTTCACCGGGTTGATGACATGCCATGGAGCCAATTTTGCGCACAACACAACCACCAAGCACATGGGTTCTGCTTAGGATCATTTTCTCCAGCACTTTGGAATAAATTGGGTAAGGCAAAAGCACTTTGGCCCCAGCTGGGCTTTTGTTGCAATTCACAGGCGGGTACAAACACCAACTGGTGGTCTAGCACTTTGCAATATAATTGCACATGACTTACTAAGGGGAAGCGATTCTTTGACCTGACAAGACTTCACCAAGGTAGTGGCAACATCATGCAATAGGAAATGCAATTGGATTTCTGCAGTTCCCATGCACTCACCTCGCTGGTGAATGACAATGTCATCCGCGAAGCAGATTGGCCCCCCCAACTGGCTCACCAATCAGTTTGGATAAAGATTGCAAACTTTTCTTGGAAGCTGAGATGGGGTCAACCAAGAGCACACCCTCTTGGAACAACTGTGGCTGGTCCAAATTGCAAATCTCTTTGGCAAGAGCTTGCTCCAAGAGATTGGTTTCTAAATTTTTTGTTTTGCAAACTAGCGGCAAAAAATGACCGATTGGCTTGCGCTTCCTCTCATTGGCAAAGCATGGTGGGAGAAAGCCAACTCTTTGCTGTGTATCTGGCATATTACATGAAAAAAGCAGCCAACGCCAATTCTTTATCAATGACACTGCTGGGAAAGCAGTCTGGGAGCACTGTATGGCCAGCTCTATGGCTGGCAACAAAGTGCGTTTGCTGATGACGCTAGCAAGGTTTCCATCATGGACCTCGCCATGGCCAGCTCAAAGCCTGGCAAGCTGGAGCTTGGGGGCCATTGGGCCATGCCACATTGTGAACAAACCGGGGCACAATTGGTATATGGCTAAACTTTCATTGTTCTTGTGGCTTGTCATCTTCTCCTTGGAGGAATAGCGCTTCCAAGCTCTTGACAAACCAAAACTGGAAGCAAGTCTCCACGCCACACTTGGAGGCCTTCTTCCATGGCGCGCACCCACTGGAACACAATGGGCGCAGTTGCCTGCAATACGCCATGCATCTGGCTGCGTGGCCTCAATTGGCCCAGGATTTCAAGCTCGGATCGAGCATCAAAGCCTTGGAGCCGTGGTTCCAACCTGTGGCCTGCTGCCACATGTCAATTTCTGCTTTCGCGCGCCTGGCCTTTTTGGCATCTAATCTGGCATGTGACTGGAGAACCTCTGCGTCACTGGTCAACAACAACTGGCTGTACTTTGTCACGTTGCAGTGCATCTGGTCCTCTGTGGCATACAAAAAGCAACATTTCTGGCCACAGTCACCTCTGCTGCTCCAAACTTGCTGCTGGGCTGCACCATCAGCTAAGAGCATGGAGAAGGTGAAGTGGGGCCTGATATCTTGGCCCTTTGGGCCTTTCAACAAAAAGCCAGTGGGTGGACGAATCAACTCATGGCAAAAATTCTTCCAAGCAGCGCAGTGGTGATTTGGCCAACACCAGCTTCCACATAGCTGATGCATTGTTGTATCTGCCCAAAGCTTTGTGGTGAGCCAACTGCGTGTGGAATGGAGGCGCTGGCCAAATTGGGCATGCCCAGCCTTTCCGCTCTGCCCTGCCCAGCGCATTTCCATCAGACTGGCGCCACAATGGCACCTCCATCAGACTGGCTGAAAAGGAACCTTCTGGCATCTGTTTGCTCTTTTGGAGAGCTGTAATTAAATAGGCCGGTCCTCTTGGCTTCCGCAATCATAGAACGCAGCTGGTTTGGCGATGGTGTGGCAAATTGGCCTTGAACTCTTGGAGTTTGGCCAGTTTGTGCGGCCTGGAAGGGGAAGCAGCCATGGTTACAGAAGAACAAACAAAAGAGTGTATGGATCACACCAAGTGCACCCTTCCAAATGCATTCTTCTTTCAATATCAGCAAGGGACGCGTGATGCCTGGTATTTTGCAGCGGTGCTGGTATTGGAACCTGTGATGGGTGCGTGCTTGAACTCATGGTCACGCCTGCAGCGACAGTCACCCAAGTTCTCGGCCAGGTTCTCTCCATTTCTTCAACAAAGAAGCCCAGCAGCACAACCATCAAAATTCACGACTGCCATGCCAATGTCACGATTGAGCTGGCACAGTGCGGTTTGCTTCCAAGAGAACGCATGCCGAGGCCATTCACAATGAACGTCCCCTCCATGCTCATAAACACATCTAGCAAGCTCACACAGGCTGTCAAGTAGTTTCAACGACAAGTCCCTGGGCTTGGCCAATTTCTTCCTGAACTCAGCCCCAAAGCGGTGTGCATTGAGGTATTGCCATTGGCTCCATGGTCCACAAGAAGGAAGGCTAGCCCACAGATCAATGCCAGGGCGCTGGCGAATGAACTCCTTCAGATGTCTTGTGGTGCTTGCGTACTCCAAGTCGTTTACCTCCTTGGTGCAAACGCGTGATCTTGATGTTGAGCCTCTCTCCAATAACACCTAGGTTTGAGTCAGGTTCAGTGAGCAACTCAATGAGCATGCCTCGACCTGGAAGATTGTCCTGGTTTGGACGTTGCCAGGCAATTGGGCATTCACATAAGTGCAAAGAAAAAAGCGGCTGCGTCTGCTGCTTGCTTGCGCGCCACACGAAACACAAGAAAGCAGGTCTCAAAATACATGTCGGCTGCGAAAAGTTTTGCAAACGCAACCGAGTTAGCGCAACATAACGCTATGATACTAGTATCATACATATACGCTTTAAGTGCCATAATTTTGTGGTGTCTTCGTAGCAAGTGATCCGGACCTCTTAGTAGAGAACGCGCCTCACGTGTCTCAGTGTACCACGGTGGCGAATGCGATGGCTGCCTGGGCTTCGACGTTTGTATACCTCACGCTCAATACGGTCACGCCGACCCTATCTCCTCGATCTCCTCAGTCTCCTCGACCTCGATCGCTTCTCTCGCGATCTCCCGATCGCGTTTAACACCTCTGCCCCTAGCTCTCTTCTGTGGGCACACCGCACTCACGAAGGGATTGTTGTGATGGCCGGTTGGGATCACCACCGCGCGGTCCATGGCACCTTCTCGATCCTGACCTTACCATCCAGCTACAACAAGGTCTGTGTGAAGTGTTTGTCTAGCGCTCTGGTTGTTCAGTGTCTTTCAACTCACCTTACGCTCTCTTGATCACCACGTCAAACCCCTTCTATCTGATCCATCTGATCCAGGTCAGTCCAACGTAATCACCTTTCGTTTTATGGTCTCAAGCTCTGATTGTGGGTAATAACCAGTTAACAATTGAACTCGATGTCTGCGACGCGTCGTCTCAAACGTGGATAACGCGCCTGTTTCTCACACATCTTGAACCCTACATTTACCTGGTGGGATTCTTCTTGATTCCACAAAATAGAAATAAAGAGGCATAACTACGGAAAGCCAAAGGCCCTCTGAACGTGTATACGAAGGCTACCATCCAGGCAAGCTGAAGGCATGACCCGCACAGAATCAGAATAATTCATGCGATGACATAACTGCCGAACGTCACAGAATCCTGTACAGGTGGCGCCACCATTTTTGAGAAGGCGCCTGATGTAAAATTACGCTTATTATGTTGTTTTGTTTGTATTTCTGGCTTGAAACCAGCGTGGGATCGAAGAAACTCACGATGTGAGAAAACGCGCTGTTTGCTACGAGATGGTGTGCGGGTGTGGTGTGAAAAAATCACCATGGAGTTGAGCCTTCGGGAAAATCAACGCAGCAGAGTACACAATCAACGGCTCGAAAAGGGGCGCCGAACTGGAGAAACTCCTGGATGGGAAATAATGAGGTTTGGGCGAGATCTGAGTCCTACCGTGATTATACCTGCGATTTTTGGTGAGTCGCGGCAAGTGGCGGCAAGAGTATAGAGGGACACTGACCATCGACGTGACCCCGATGCAACCTGACACATGGCGCAGAAACCTTCCGCACACAAAGCCGCATGCAAAGCAAACGACGCGTTTCAAATTCAGACTCATCTTATTCTGCAGCGCAACACTGACACTGTCCCCCGTGCAAGTATCATCATATATGTCAATATCGCGCACACATGCATACTGCGAACCCGCTTCTGTTCTTGCCTGTCAAAGCCCTCGAAGGCAAAACCCGCCGTGGGCGACCACGCAGCAGACGCCATGGCCGACATGGCCATGGCTGGCATTGCATGTGGCATCGCCGGCATCGCCTGTGGCATGGCCAACCATGGGCCTTAGCGCAACCTCTCTGGTTTTGACAACGAATTTTTCTTAGTAAGCCTTTGGTGAACGCTTGCGCGCGTGTTCTCGCGTGTTTTGCAGGGCGTTTTCACCAGGCGTCCCACCAACATCCACCTTGGCACGCTTCGCTGTGT
>CAXAMN010016191.1:50531-129605 GCA_963970005.1 Durusdinium trenchii | reverse complement strand
TATATATATATATATATCTGAGGGGTTGACACCCTGTTATTCCCTAAACAGTGTGGACACACTAGGGGTTCTTATGGTAGTAGTTCAGAGCCGGTGTCTAATCGAGGTGTTGGACCGACGTGCGCGGCTAATTCGCTGCTATTTACAGTACATTCATGCCTCTCGAAGTGCTCGAAGTGCATTTCGACTGCGCAGGCTCGCAGAATCTGGGTGTCCACGGCGGGTGCTTCTCGCGACTGCGCTCTCGTTGTGGCGCCGAACGCATTTTCGGACATCACTTTTCGTGGCAGGCACACGGGGAAACCTCGTGCTTTGGTAGTCCAAAGTCGACTTTTCGTGACAGGCGCAAGGGATCGGAGCGGTTTGATTTCGTGGTAGGCGCAGCACTTTGTGAACCTCGAAGTGCAGATTTCGTGGCAGGCACAGCAGTTTGTGAACCTCGAAGTGCAGATTTGGCTGTGGATCAAAACCCGGATACCCAAACCAGGTCAACCCAGGTAGCCCGGTTTTGACCCACACCCACTTCGTGGCAGGCACAGCAGTTTGTGAACCTCGCAGTCCAGATTTCGTGGCGGGCGCAGCACTTTGCGAACCTCGCAGTGCAGAATTCGTGGCAGGTGCAGCACTTTGCGAACCTCAGTGTGCAGAATTCGATGCAGGTGCGGCACTTTGTGCTCAGATGCTGACTCTCACTCTCACTCTTTCTCATTCTCACTCCCACTCAGGCTCACACACGCTCACCCTCACGATCACACTCACAGCTCACTCTCACTCACACTCACCCTCACGATCACACTCACAACTCACTCTCACTCACACTCACCCTCACTCACACTCACTCACACTCACTCTCACTCACTGTCACAGTCACAGTCACAGTCACAGCCACAGTCACAGTCACAGTCACAGTCATAGTCTCACTCACTCACTCACTCACTCACTCAACACCAAATCACCACCATCACCTCTCTGGACCCCAATGCGTCTAGATCTCTAGACTTTCTGCTGCTACACCTCTAGACCTCACACACACTGTTTGGGGTCTCTTGCCGGGATAACTTTTTATCAGGGTAATTGCCATAGGTATCCAACAAGTGACAGGGTCAACGGTAACTGGGGCTACCATGAATGTGGCCCACTTGCCTGTAGTTGGAATTTGCAAAGACGTCCTCGACAGTCTTCTGATGACTCAATTCCTCGTCGTTGGCGATGTTTTGCAGCTCGCTCATGATCTCCCCAAAAAGAACTTCCACCTGGAGCTGGGGA
This sequence comes from Durusdinium trenchii, assembly GCA_963970005.1. Taxonomy (NCBI): domain Eukaryota; class Dinophyceae; order Suessiales; family Symbiodiniaceae; genus Durusdinium; species Durusdinium trenchii. Next base: position 128,339 of record CAXAMN010016191.1, on the reverse strand, counting down.
TTTCGGCTTTCCGATCCCGAAAGATATTGTCCCAAAAAGTGAACATAAGACAGCTCCCAGCGTGACAGCGAGAAGAGACACGGAAGACTTTTCAGAACTACTCGACTTGTGACTATTTAGCCAGCTCCCGGTCTTTCAGTGCTCGTCCTCCAGTTTGCTCTGGTGTCAAGCCTACTGGCCTACTGATGTGAGACGGTTGATGAGACTGTTTATAGACCTGGGGTCCATGGCTCCAAGGCCCGGCACGAGTCCCGAAAGCCGACCCAGGTGAGCGGAGGGACCGAGGGATGAGGGAACCCATCAAAGAAGCTTCAAAGACCTAAAAAGCGTCTTGTTACTTGTAGTAATGGCCTCCGCGTTTCTAGCGATGGCCTCCAACCTAGTAGCTTCTTGTTACTAGTAGTGATCAAAGACATACTAAAAAGTGTCTTGTTACTACAGGATTACAGGTGAAACGATTCCCAAGGAAGCTTCTAGTTACGGAGTCGGATCCAGCCTTCGTCTCCAAGCGCCAAATATCCAAGGCCTTGGCGCCTCCACGCAAACGGCCTGCGCCCTCGATGAACTCCTGCTGCCAACGTGCCGGCACTGGGCTGGGAGCGAGTGGATGACAATTTAGGCAGCACACTTAATCAATATGGATTCCATCAATAGTGTTGCCCACATGGTCTGGTCACACTAAAACACTCGTTCAGTTCTGCAGCACAGCAAGAAAAACACCAAATTGACCCGCTGATGCACGGCATTTGGGCGCTAGGTTCCCGTATGCTCTTGTCACACGGTGAAAGTGGAAACCAGCATTGTGGCTGTTTGGGATGCAACTTGATGGGGGCTGGGGTCTGGTCCAAAACCCATTGCGCCCCAACATATCCTTGGACATGTACCTGGACAAGAAACACATGGGGATTGTGAAAACTCGGGTTTCTGGCTGATTGAGAAAGGACATGGGGAAGCCGACTCTACGAACTAATATACCCTACATTCCTACATCCATGTCTAGATGATGGCGTGCTAGTGCTAGCCGTTCAATGCTTGAAGCCATCTAGAGTCTAGAGTGTACAGCAGTTGCGAGCCGGGTCTAGCTATGTTTTGGTTCTAGGCTCTAGGCCTTTACTTACCTTGAACACCCCGTGGATCCTATCTACAGTTCCACAGATATCGTGATGGCAAGGTATTGATTGAACACCTTGAGGCCAATTGTCCACGGCTACATCCGTACGGGCACCCACAAGAACAGATTCAAATTTATATAATTTATATATCTATATACACAGTAAGTGGTTGTAATTGGATTCAACACGCAGGCAAGGGGCACGATGTCAAACAAAACTCACGTTGATCAAACACGCGCTGGCTCACTTGGCCCAAACAGGAACTAAAGCCACTAAAACATTCTCTATGTTTATGCATCCAGGGAGTACTTGACTTGGCATCACAAAAGAAAACCTGCTCGCAGCAAAGCTCCTTGAGTGTGATTTGTCCATCACCTGCCAGGGTGGCCCAGGAAAATGAGCTCTCTCAAATGGACCCTGACCTGGACCTGGCCTTGGCAAGCCCCCAGAATCACAAACAACGCATATAGAAAAGTATTGGAGATGCGTTGCTGGCGAGTTTTTTCCCATGATAGTGATTGGTGATTAGATTTGGTCTCTGGTACCACGTGCCTTCTAACAGTCCATTCATTTGGCTGCATCCTCCTAGTTATCATCTTGAGCGTGGCATTCCTAGGGTGGCCCACATGTTGCGAACTCACACACACATATGACAAATCACAAATACTAGATCAGATCAAAAGTCACAGATCACAGATCGATTTTGCATCTAAATCACGCACACCTTCAACATGTATTCGCAGAACATCGATCATTTGACAACGGGGCTTTGTTAGGCTCTGTCAACTTCCAACCCCCAGCCAGCTGCATCGTAGCTAGCCTCTATCTTCCCATCTTTGGGCTCTTTACTTCAGAAAGCGCCGGGTTCGTTCTTTCAACATATTTCCCTGTTGCTCAGTGCCCCCCTGTGCGTTACACTTCCTGAAACATCTGACCTTGGCACCACGCCCTCAATAATATATATATATATATAGATATATATCCAATTGTGATAGCCACGACATTGTGCAAGGTAAAAACATACCTTGCTACAACACCCTCTTAGCACCATTGGACTTGGGAGGTTCCCTCCTAAAATTGCTGTTCAGGGTATCAACAATTTCCACCCCTCTTCAGAGACCTTCAGAGTACAGTATGGCATCAGTCTGGCCCTGATGAGCCTGATGCATGTTTTCCCTTTGCCAGCCAGTGAGCCCTTCTGCCGGGTGGCCATTGTCCAGGAACTCGAACAAACTCAAGAGGTCATGATACTCCAGCTCCAGCTGACCTTTGTCGCTTTCAAAAACCAGGGGTCAAACGAGTCCATTTGAGTCTCCAGAGTCCGGGCCAGGGGATAGAGCGGGTCGTTTGAAGAAAACGGAGAGATCTTGAGTTGAGAAATTGGAAGGTTCATCCACTTAGTAGACTTATTTGATCTTATGTGATTTAACATCATATTCTAGCAATATAGCATAATCTAGATATTCCTATATCAATTCTAAATGTTCTAAAATCACTTCTAATATATTCTTCTGGTCCTGCCGCACGAGGCAGCCAGGCAGCGAAACAGGGATTTCAAGACATTCACGAATATGAATAACATGGGTGTACAATGGTGTGCATGTTATATAATAGGAGACCCCCAATTGTTCTTGGTCTATCTTCCTTCTTCCAGGAGGTCTTTGGGACGTCTCCCCATTTTTCAATACACACCCACATCTTTTCGCGAAGGCTCATTCAGCCCCGAACTAACTCATGGAGGCAGTTCGCCCCGAACTGATGAAATCTGACCTATGCGTGGAGCAAAAGCGCGAGCTTGTTTCTGCGGGTGTGCAGGTGCTGCTGTCTTCCTTCGTGTCTTCCATTATGTCCTTCGTGATCGTCCCGGTGTTGGGTGTCCGCCCAACATCGACTCCCAGTGGCTCATCCAGAACTTCAGTTTCGGCGACTTCACCAACTTGGCAAACCTCAGGCGACGAGAGTCGTCGCCCACGACCGTGAGGACCATGAGTTCGTCCGTCTCGGGGCGACCGTGCGGAAAAGACGACGCACGGGAGAGGGTGTACGAATTCAAGGCTTTGTGAGTTTGATGTCTTGCGACATAAAACATGTCGAGAAATGAGCTGATATGAACTGATCCCCAATCTCGATCGAGGACTTCCCCTGCCTTTCAATTGTTGGCGGCGACTCGCGCATGAAACGATGTGGAACGAGAGATTGGCACACTCTTGGCCACTACGGAGGGACTGGAAAGTCACCTGCCTCGTAGTCATATGTAGTCATGAGTTAACTAATGAGGCAAGCTCCCCTGAGGAAACAACACATCAAGTTCAAAGACTTTAGTTCTTGGGACCGCCGAAGTATAGGGATTACACAACCTCCCGCACTGTGCGCTTTTCCTGATCTCTGCGGCCTCTCCGAGAGGGGCTTTTGGCAGGTGAAGCCAAGAAGGTCTCTCCCTCCTCCAAGGTCAACTCCAGCATGGCGTTCACCGCACGCTCGGTGGCTACACGCAGCCGCCAGGCACGCAGCATGGCTTTTCCAGCCCAAAGGTTTTTCGAGGCCAACAAGCTGAAAATCAGGGAGGCGGAGCGCCTGGTGCGCCTAGGACGACGCAAAGGAGTCCAACTCAGCTCGGTCGCCACGAAACTGACCGTTGTGGCCTCGCCCAAAGCGATCCTCGAGCCCGGACTCGTGGCGCCCTCTGCGAAGGCGTCTGCAGCGGAAGTCAATGTCTGGGCATCTGCCTCCATGGCCTGCGAGGCACGTGCATGCATGCGCTCCCGCCTTGGTTGAAGGCAGCCTAGGTCAAACCAAACGCCCATGAGGTCCCGCAACAGCCAAGCATTGGACCTTATGAGCAGCATCTCCGAGAAGATCTGAAACTGGTTCTTCAGCGCGTCGGCTTCCTGCTGTATCCACATGGGCCTTGGTCTCTCCTCCCCAGTGCAAAGCCGCTGCCAGGCACGCCACGCTTCCCGAAGCTGCTGACCACGTTTGACCTTGGGTAGGTGCAGCCCACCCAGTATGGATTCTTCTCTCCGCTGCGTGACACCTGCCCAATGTGCTTGTCGCCACACCTGCCACTGCTGCCAGCACAAATGAAGCACTGCATGATTTCGGCCCAGCACACGGTGTGGTGCCAGCGAGTCCAGCACGGTGTCGTAGTCACGTTGCAATGCTTGACTTCTGGACCCCAGCAGCTCCGCCCAACCACGTAGCTCCGACTCCTTCCGTCGCAGGTCCGAAAACGATCCGCGTGGTTCCTCTCTCACCTCCCACACAGCCATGGCCTCCAGGTATGAAGCATGTTGCGACACGATCAGTCGTGACCAAGCAGATACAATCTGCCGCAGGAGAGCCTCAGCCGACCTTTGGCTGTGCAGCAGTTCCACCCGGCACATGGCTGCGGCCAGTCGATATGACACCACCCCCTCCCGTTCTCGGAGCCTCTCAAGTGTGGTCGCCCTCTTCCTGGCTGCGGCCTCCAAGCGCTCAAGAGCCTGCTGCCGGCGCAACTGGAAGTACCAGCGATGGAAAAACTGCTCAAGGAAAAGCAGGTTTTGTTGTGCTTCCTTTCGGGATAGGAGCACTGTGGGCAATCTCCTCGCAGGCCTTCCTTCCCAGGCCTTGAACACCACACGCAGGAGCAGCTGGCGGAGCTGGTTGCTGCCCTCCAGGGTCTGCCCCAAAAATCGCAAACGTGCAAGCTTTGCATTTTCTCGCGCAGCCCTGGATGGTACCGATCTCTGCCGCAACCTAGCAGGATGGTAAGCTCTGGAGCTTGCTGGAGACGAAGTTACGTACAATTTTCCGACACGACACTATGTGCAGCAAGCAAGCCAGCAAGCGCTTGACTCAGCCTTACGTAGAATGGGTGAACATGCCAACAAAAGACCGTCGAAACCCATCCCAACGTCAGCCTTGGGACCATCCTATGCTGCCCCACCCATGCGGTGCCTTGCATCGCTCTGCGCAAGGACCGTGGTGAGTCGGCTTTCTGCTGCGTGCAGCCCTTGAAGCGCATCGGCCAAACGCTGGTCCATAGCGTCATGGACTGAGTGCTTGACGAAGGGGCTTTGAGCCTCCGGGTAGGGCCAACTGAAGTGCTTAACTCAAAACCTATGGATGTCCTACAGTTTTGTAATGTTTTGTCATAGGGATGTGGTCAATGAGCATTTGACTGTGTCAACACAGACTGCGTCGTGCGGCCTTGGATTGTCCCAACCACTCGACCTGTCGTTCATCGACCTGTCGATAACCGTGGATGATACGGCAGGGCTGAATTCGGTGGTTCAAAAGCCGGTCGAGCCACAAACCGCAGAGTGACATCCTGGAAATCCAGTCGAGGTAGAAGGACTCCGTGATACACTCCGAACGAGTGGATGTGTAGAATCATAGGAAACAATGCCCCTCCGCAAATCTCGAATCTCGAAGGAGGTTACCACGATTTACCACGTATGTGTTTTGTCGGAATGTATGCAACATAATATGACCCAATCACTGACCCAATTGTGGACAGGTTGACTCTGGGTTTGTCAGATCGCCGTGCCAAGCTGCTCTTGCAAGTTGATGGCTCCGTCACCTGTCAAACAGCATTGTTCATCTACGAGTTTTCAAAGTCAAAGGGCAAGTTGATCAGCCAAGGAACGCCTGGCTTGTTCTGCGTCGTAGCAGTCATACACCGCCTAGGGTCTTCCTCTGGGAGATCCAGTCGTTTGATTGTGAATTGTGATTGACATCGGGCGCCGTTCACACAAATCCTCTTATATATATACAGTATATATATATATCAGTCACACGCGGGCGGGTGGTCGGGAGGCATACCAGGCATACCAGGCCTGAAGCATCCATGGTCTGGAAGAGCTTTTTCACCTTCTTGGTGTAGACCGCTGCATCTTTTTGTTTCCTGAGTGGGTCACCACGTGTTTTCGCTCGTTAGACTCCGGATCAGTTCCGGCCACGTTTTCGCCATTCTTCCAGGTTATCCATTATGTTTGACATCCACAACCTCAAGTTCATGAACCCCCAAACCCGTCATACTTTCAAACAATAAAAAAAATATGTTTGTTTCATACACTTCCAACTGAAACGCACATACTATATAATTATATATTATATATTATATATGTTGAAGGATGCTGGACCACGACAATGACAAGTCAATAGAAACAGGTGGTTGCTAAGATTATAAACCCGCCCCAGGACAACAATTGTAACACGAACATGTTTCTTTGAATCACTCCCGTATTGTTTGTCTGCGTTCTGTTGGCCACAGTTGGAGGTCTTTTATCATGTGCCAGTGCACTGAACCATATTGAGCCAGTCCTTGTCAGGAGCCGTCCGCGGATTATCAGCCGCGATGTGGTGGGCCCAACAATTCCCGTTTGGCACTTGGATCTTTCAACCAAGGGGCTGCTTGAAGGCAAGATCTTCATCGGAACTTGCCGTTTTCATCGTTTGCTGTACAAAAACCGCATTCACAACCTGCAGCCAAAGGTTTGTCCAAATGACAGAAGGCACCCACAAAAAGAACACCGAAATAACCAGCCTCTCAAAGCATTATGACCATTTAGGGTTCCCAAATCCTGTAATTGTGCGTGCAAATAGATACAATACAAGTATATATATATATACAGTATACTGTAATACATACAAAAATGTGCACATGTACCCATCGTTGTCGAAACATGTTGAAATATGTTGATATGCTCTGTGTATGTCCATGTCTACCTCCCGATCTGGAGCGCAAATGTGGGCATGTCCACAGCCTACATTGCAGCCCATGTGGCAAGATTACGCCAGCATAGACCCCAAATAGCCAAAAAGAATTGCGGGCAGCTCCCTGCAGCGGCACCATCACTGAGCACCCAGCCTCTGGCGGCAGCGCCCTGCAGCAGCGCCAGCACCCAGGCTCCAGAGCACACACCCATACGCATCTGGCAGCGGCACCCTGCAGCGGAACCAGCACGCAAGTTCCAATCCAAAGCGCACACGGCCATATGCATCTGGCAGAGCACCCTGCAGCGGTGCTAAGCACCCAAGCTCCAAAGCGCATTCTGCATTCCTATACTTGAAGTAAGAACGCCTAAGAGCTCTCGCCCTCTGAGAGAAAGATTGTTCCTCGGCATTTTTGCTGCACGTTTTTTCGCTAAAAGGTCTCATTGGTTGGTTGGTTGGTTGGTTGGCTGGCTGTTCAATTCGCTCATTTTTGGCAACCTCGTGCATAGAACTTTTGGATGCAGCATCTATGCCGCATTTGTCTTGCTTGCCCTGTTTGTGTGAGGGAGAGGTGCCCCACTTGATGTCACTGAGGTGTGGTGACCACACCTTCCAATAGACACCGGTAGAAGATGGAAGAAGCATCTGGGGACACAAAACAACAAGCAGCATGCCTTTATCGAGAAGCACCGGGCATGCGTCAGGAGCCACACCTGCAATGAGTCTAATTCACCTTAGGTGCATCTCTTTAAGTCGAGAAATGTTGCTGGCAAATATCTAGAATCTATATTATATAGGTTGGTGTGGGGGCAGATCGTGTGATAAGTTTCCCGTAAATGCCCTGGAACATGTTTATGGCGGGCGAACCGCCGCAAGATGAGCACGCAACAGTAACAGCAGCAATGGGTAGCGGTAGCAGGTATTCCACACACATGTTTGCAAGAAACCAGGGCATCTGCGAGCAGGACTCATAGAAGCCACGCAAACTCATAGAAGTCACGTGAACCTCTCAGGGCTGCAAATGAGGCGGGGCATATCTTTGTTGTCCTCCTTGGACAATTCTTCAGAGCCTCCAACCGTGAACAGCATGCTTCTCGCATTCTGGGGCTCACGCGCCCCGACCTTGCCGATCTGGTCGGCTGAGCCCTCCGACAAAAACAAAGTAAGTCGGTATCTCAGTCATGCAATAAAGACATGTTTAAGCATTTCAGCAAGTCTTCTACTGTACTTTGGGAGTGCCAAATTGTCAGTCAGAGCGGTGCTGCCTCAAAGTTTCGTTTTTGCATGAGATGACCACATCATGGGCGCTGACCATTCAACCAAATCCAGCAGAAACTCACTTTGCAGTACGCAGTATGCGGCATTCTCGCACCTTTCCGGCTTCACATGTGGCACACCGACGTCAGCTGTCTGGACAACCAACAATGACATCACTTCAGCGGCTTCGGCTCCGGCTTCGGCTGTGATCACCAACTCCAAAATCATCTCCATCACACTGTACCACGTGGATATTTCTGAAACAACCAACATGCAAATTAAGGCACAAGTCAACATATAAATATATACAGTCAGAGTAATTATAGCACCTATGCAACACATGCCTGCATGATCATGCAGCAATGCATGCATGCAAACTTGTCCCAGTCAGGTCATTTCACCAAAGAACTCTTGAATCTTAATGCCCTTCCCTAAGCTCTGCCCAAACAAACAGGCTGTCGTGTGCGAGCAAGCTGCATTGAGCACGGCGAACCCCAAAACACCTTGCGAATGAAGCACGGACGATGCCTGCAAACAGACACCACATTGAATGGGTTTGAACGATGGATTGGAAACCAAAACATCAACCGCTTGCATCACGAGCATACCTACCCATTTTGGGGGGGGACCTGAAACTTACATGTTCACCTAACATAATCCTAACAAAATGTAAGTTACATGTATCAAGCAAAGCCCTAAAATTGCAACTATTTTAAGCTACATTGTTCGATCGGTAAAATGCAACTACCTATGGTAAATTGTAAGTTACATTTCAGTGTTATTCACCCGGGGAAATGTAACTTACATCCTGGGTCATGATGGCACATGCATGCCATGGACCTGACTCCCAGAACAAAATGTAACTTAGGTGTGTGCAGCTTGGCGAAGCAACGATTTGGATCTCTCCATAGAAACATGTCAATCTACCCATCTACCTGGGTCACCACTTCTGCTTTTCATTCTTCCTTCAACAGTAATCATCTAGAAATGCTGGATCCTCATGACCTTCAGGGATGGGGGCCTATCTAATGTAACTTTCAGCCTGGCAGACTCCAAGTTACAATTTCCAGACCCCCCCAAAAAAAGAAGGGGGAGGGGATGAGTTAATGTAACTGCATATCCCTGGCAGAGATCATGTTACATTTCCAGACTCCCTCCCCACCCTTCATGCACTATGCACCTCAATTTTGGGCCTTTGGGCCTACTGGGGGGGGTAAGTTACATTTTTGGAGGGGAGAGGGTATGAAATTTTAAGTTACTCCTTTCACACCCCCCAAAAATCCATGGTTAAGGGGGTGGGGATTCACGAGCTTGACTTTGCTTGTTGCTCACGCTGCCACAAACAGCACTGACACGGGCACACTCAAACTCAAGTCGCCAGGCCACATCGGTAGAGCAAAAAGAACACAGAAAACCTCGGGATTGCTGCGCAAACCCAGAGCAAATCATCCCTGTCCGAAAGTACATCTGAAGGTTCAGCAAGTTTCAACAATGACGGAAAGCCGAAACATGCACGCGCAAAGAGAGAGGGAGAGAGAGAGAGGGAGAGAGAGAGGGATAGAGAGAGAGAGAGGGAGAGGGGGGAGGAAAAAGTGAGAGTGTACTTGGACATTGTGTTCAGCCTGGCGGGGAGGAAATAAGAGCATGTCGGTCAGTTCCATGTTGATTGTGTGCGTGTGTGCCTACTGGCCTACTGCAAAGGATTCCTTAAACCTTCTTGCCAGCGAGCGGCCACTCACTGATCGCTTCAACCACGGCTCGACATGGAGGAGCCCAATTCGCAAACAAGATCTCAAACCTGGCGCCCGCGCACACACACACACAACTTGTCGGGCGGAGATGGATGGTCAAGTCAAACACAAATGCACATTGCATGGAAGCCGCTGACAAACTGAACTGCAAAATGATCGACAGCCTACCTACTAACTACTAAATTTGTAAATGATTACATGAGTATCTCAAATGTCTCACATGTTTGGCGGGCATGATGTTTTCCATTTAAATGGGTCAAAGCCCCAGCACTGCTTGGTCGCCCAAGCAGCAATGGGTCGCACATAGGCAAGACTCCGAATCACTAAAGCAAATTACTTTAGCATGATCTGTATACATATGTATATATATATATATATACACACTGTATAATACTGTATATATGTGAAATGTTTATGTGAAAGTTATATGTGCATGTGCTACATGTTTCGCGTGGTTTGCCAACAAAAACTTGGACCAAACCTGAGATACAAATAGATCAAATGGTTTGCTCAACTGAACTTGGCATATCATCTAGGAGGGGTGTGAATATGTTGATGTCAACATGTCGACAAGGACATGTTCACAGTCTTGGGAGTGTTGTTTTGTTGTTGAAAAGCTTCAGTTTTGTAGGCTTCCTCGTGTCTGTCAAAGTTTGCGGATCTTGGGTGTGGTCAGCCTTGTGCATCATCTTCCATTGTCCAAGTCATGCCCTAAAACATGTGATTGTGATTATCTACAGTCAGTGGGAGCATGCTACTGATACTGTCCGGTTTGGTGGTGCCCTCTGGGCCCTCGTTGGCACAAATGCGTTGGCAAAGGCCTAGCGACATTACAGCATGAGACACAAAAGCACGGGTCTGCACTCTGCCTGAAAAATTGAGGGCAACTTGTGTGTAGGCCCCATTGCTTGCATTACTGAACTGTTGGATCCTTTTAGCGTTTCTCTGGTCTTCGAAGGGTCTTTGGCAAACGCCAACTGGTGAACCAAAGGGTCTCTGCGTTCGGGCTGGAACAGCGAATTGCCAGGCCCAGGAACATGGACAGAAAAGTCCGGGTAAAAGTGCCGTAGTATTTGAAAACCTCGGCAGCAGACTTTTTGAGCAACCAGGTTCTTTTGATTTCTTTTGAGCGGTTGAGGGTCAATGAGGCATCACAATTGGCAGAAGAACTCTTTCAGCCTCACACACGCACACAGAAATTTGCTGAAACTCTTCAATGCGCAGCACCCCTTTCTGTCTCTGTTGGGGTCACTCAGCCAGCACAGCTAGCTGTCACAAGAGTGAGTGAGGTCTGCATCTCAGGTGCTGCCAAGCGAAGCTCCAAGTCCTTCTCTTCATCTGTGATGAAGTCCCGGGCCAAGGTGCTCACGATCATGCCAGCCACACACTGCAAAAAGGTGAGCCTCGAGGCAAAGCGAAATTCAATGGCTGCAGGTCATGGTCAGATGTCTCCCGGCTGCGAATCGATAATCGACATGGTGACAAGGTTCATGATGAAGCATTGTTACTTAAGCAACTTAAGCATACTCAAGCCTTTAGAGCAGTCGCCTACTGAGTGCCTGCTGGACCAAGCCTTCTGCTACACAACTGCCCCAAATGGATTCCTTAGAACACTCCCACCTTCAAAAGAGACAGGGCAAGCCCACCTTGCCAGTGACGTCCTAGAACGTCCCACCCTTCCACACTTCCCCGCTTCCGAACTCCAACTGACAGGGAGCAAGCAGAAGGTCCAGAAGAGCATGTCCATACCTTACCGTGGGCACTGGTTCAGTCAAAGACGCAGTGCAGGAATGACCAAGGGGAGTAAGCCTTGCAGGTCGCCACCCCAAACAAAGGGAATCGCACGAAACTGAGCTGGTTTGCTTCTCTAGATGACCATGCCGTCAGCTCATGAACAATGCAAGTTTCGGGAAAGGCGAGTGGCTTGCCGCGAGGCACTTCAGCAGTAGTTGCAAGGACGCCAGGACCTCATTACGGCACAGTTCTTGGAGTGTTCCCTACGGGTGCACCTGCATCGATACGGTATGAGTGGAGCATGAACATGCGCAAGACAAGAATGGGGGAGGAAGATTCACTGCACATCACCACGATGAATCCTGAAAGGTGGGCATGTCTGAAGGTGTCCAATTCGTCACGCCTTCCGTCTTGGTCAGGTCGAGGGAGGGCCCACTCTCGTTATGACTGGAACACGTACACACAATTTACGTTTTCATGCGTTCAAGGCTCCAACTTGCATGTGACCTTTGGTGAACATGCAGCCGTACTTTGCAAGCCTTCAACCCTGCATTATGGACTTGCTTGGCGTATGCAAAGTGTTCCGTGTAGCACGGGAAGCTTCAACGGGCGCTACATGGCACTACATGCCAAAGAAGGTCTACGGATGATCAAATTTGATCTGGAGATGTTCCCGGAGGCATGCACGATGCGTTGCCGTTGGCTCCAAAACGACGGAGTCCAGGTGCATTGGACATGGTCACCATGCGAAGCGCCCGTGCCAGCTTGCCAATGCGCAGAAGTCGGAACAAGACCTTGGATTCAAAGAGCGTTATGCTAGAAGGCCACCACAGAAGATCCTCAAACAAAGTCGTGGATCCTGGTGAACTCATGGTCATTGGGCATCAGTATATATATATATAGTAGTTTTCGAGGATCCCTAACCTGAATTAGGTGCTACAAAGTGACCGTATCTGTTGAAGCTGGCGTTCATGGTGCTCAGCTAATTTTGTCTGCTTGAATTGTGGGAACCTTGTTCCTTTTGACGCACATCCAGTTTCTGCTTCCCGACTTCCTCCAATCATCCTCCACCACCCAGAAAGCCCAGTTGGACGCCTTCCAAAATCTGGTTCCTGTTTGGAAAGATTTTGTGGACAAGTGGCACCAACCATGTTCCATACAGGTTGACCATCCCTTGCTCATCATTTGAACAAACAACCTTGAAATTGACCCTTTTCTTGTTTGTGCGAACTGACCAAACAACACCTGACAGGCCAGGACCCACAGGGTTCAGGCCAGGCCACTGGGTTCACAAAGCCCGAAGGAGTCGCGGCAAAAATGAAAATCTCCGCCAAAGATGCAATGGTGACGCCCAAGTCCACCTTGGCGCAGGGTGACATACAAAATTCTCAGATTCTCACCCCAAAACAGGACATACTCAAGACAACGAATTTCGCTCCAAGGTGCTAGTCACTTGTAATTACTAGTTTCCAGCGGGCTTCCATTGCATAGCCGAGGCGCATAGTTCATACAGACCTTGAAGAACTTCACGCCCAGAACCAGAATCCGGATGGTGACATCCAATGCGAATAGGGCAGAGAAAATCAAGTCGCCGACCGAGATGAACTGCTCCTCAGGACAATGCGCGGCTTGGCAAAGGCGCTGACATTCTAGACATCAAAGATCCAATACCCAATTGTCAGGATAAAGTCTACCACCCTGTGATCTAGGACTCCGCAGGAGAAACTGAAGAATACATGTTGGTTTTCCACCCGCTTCCAAAACGGATTGCTTTCAGTTCACTTGGTCCTTTTGGTGCAATCCGCTCAATCCTGGCAGGTGATGCCTCCAAAACATCCAGTGCCAACGATCCAGGCGCTTCCGGAAATTCGTGCTGGCGCGATTCCAATAGAAGTAGCTTGGATCGTGGTGGCAGCTTACGGCATCATGATTATCATGAGACAATTACATAATCTGATTATAATAAACTTCGTAGGCCGGGGCATTACCATGGTACTTCCAGGGTGTCCTTTTTCACTTCTTCAAGGTCCCCAAGGTGGCACGCCCGGCACTTGCACAGCGCTTGCAGCAAAGGGACCAAGCCAGGCCATACATCAGCAGAAATCATTGGCTCGCTGTAAAAGCCTATTGCGTATCCTCAGCGAAGACTCCACATTGTGTGCAGCACGCTCAAGAAACAAATTGGTTCTGGCTCATGTGTCTGTCATTTTATTGATTTTTTTTGCACATGTGAGCTGTGTCGGGCTGATATCGGTTGTTGATTCGGCCTAAGGCCACGAGCAGCATTGGTGTTCAGTACCAGCAACAAAGCCACATGGATGAGTTCTATCCAGGGTGCAAATCTACAACTATACTATACCATGCCACAGGTCACACAAAAGAGCCATTACAGCACAAGCTTTCTCGTAGAGTCACGTGACTGCCACATCTCAGATACCAAAGTACTGATCGACCAAAAGCGACGAATAACTACAGCACATCAACCTGAATCGATATCAACATGTGGACTTCAGTCAAAACTTATGAGCTGCGCTGAGCATCACTTTGTGCCATGCGTGTGCGACACCGATTTGGAACGAGAGGAGTTTGCGAACATCCAATACAAAATAATTAACAATGACATATATACAATGACCAAATACCAACATCTCCTTTTAGTCTTCTACTTCCGCTCATCCATCATTTCAACCGCCAACAGCGAACCCATATTCAGAACTACGGCAAGTCTGCAAAAACATCAAGGCTCCTAATCAGTCCACTGCTGAGCTGGGCAGGGAGTGTCAACCCGTTGCAGTCGAGGATCCATTCATCGAACCATGCAACTGCAACTCCAGGGCCATCCAAAGCACATTGAAAAGGAGGAAGGCAGTGATCATCATTTCCTGAGTTGAAAAATGGGTTGCTAAATCATGCTAAATCTCTGTTCTGCACTGAGCGTGCAGGGTTGCTAGACGGTCTTCTCAGGATTCACACACTTGGAATCTTGGAAGGCTCAACAGCAAGCAAAACAGGCGGTGAAAATGTCTCTGTATTATCTTGTTGAGCCTCTTGTTGAGCCTGAAGCCAAGCACTTCTGGTGGCATTCCTACAAAGGAGTTGCACACATTTTGATGACACTGGATATTTGAGCAAAATCCCCAGGATCCACATTCCGCAAGGGGCACATAGGTAAAGCCCTCAAAGAATGGGAGCCCCTGCCAACATCCAGAAACCCACTGGCCATTTCCTACCCAAGATGCGCATGTTTCGAATGAAACCGTACCCGTCGGCTCGCTGCTTTCGCTGCGCTTGCCCCTAAAACCCGTGTGGTCACAGGCCCCACTGCTGCTGTGTGTCAAAGGTGTTGGATTGAAGGAAGGCTTGCAGCCTTTGGAACCGACTCCTCAGTTTATCTCAGGTCGCTGAACGAGCACCTGGTTGAAAAATTGATCTGGAAGAAACCAAACACCCTTTCAGGTCATCCACACAGGTGCTCCCATGATGAAAGGCTTCGCTTTGGGGTGTGAACAGGGTCCCTGAAAAACATCGGAGCGTGCTTATGCCACTTGCACTCCAAAAAAAACAGGAATCACTATTACCTATGCCTGTTGACTATCACAACAGAAAATGTGAGAACATATGAATTATATATGTAAACAATGATCTCGCGAGAATCAAAGGACAACCAACACAAGCTACTCTGGGGTAGCACCCTCAAATCAAAGGGGACCGGGGACCTGTAGGCTGTCACTCCAGAAAACCACCGCCCGTGTTATGGGTACACATCTCATTTCTCTTGTGCGACGACGATTATTTCTCAGGTGCTTGATTAGAGCACCAACTTGCCCTGGAAGCCCGTCCGTGATATATATATATATATCAGTATATATATCATCTGTCCAGCCTACAATGAGTGCACATGGCCATCATGGCCATTGACTCCGAGCTGTAGTTGAGCTCAGCGACAAGGTCGCATAGTCCACAATAATTTCCGCTGACTGCTCTGAGCCGTCCACTTGCCCACTCTTCCTCAGCTTGGTGTTGCGGGTCTGAGCTTCAAGAAACTCCGGCCCTTGCCCCGTATCAATTGAGACAATCCATGGACGGAAAAGCCTCCAGTGTCATCCTGTCAGCCTGTTCTGCTTGCAAGGAAGTCTCTGGCCCGTGAGCTTTGCAATCGCTGTCCCTACAGGTCCAGCTTTCACTGGCTCTTCCTTTGGCTCATCACCCTCTTCCTGCAGGACTTTGAGGATCTCCTTAGAGCAAAAGCCAGGATCTCCTTCCCACCTCCTCATCTAGCACGTGAGAACAAACCCGTATAAATATAGCGTTTAAGTTCCAAACTCAAGCGGAACAAGCAAATACTAAGATTATGAACATTGTTCCAACTATCGAGAATTCGTTGAAGTGCACTGTTCGTTTGCAACGCTTCCATGGCTTGTGCTTTGGCTTTCCACTTTTGCACACATTCGCGGAGAAGGCTGTTCTACATGAACCATGGGATGTTCTACTTACATTGATCTTACATGCAGCACGTCATTCTGGGTATGAATGTCTGCTGATATCGCTATTGAAACATGTGCAAAAGCTTTCGCGACCGTGTGTTGCCTTTTGCACCCTTTTGCTAAAGCATCTTCATTAGCATCTCTTAAAACTGGGAGGTTTTGGTCGCTACATGCATTGGTGACATGCCCCAACCTTACATCATCTCATGCCAAGACTCATCTGCCTGATATTCGCGAAGGTTCTCACGATTCTTCAGCAGTAGGGCTGTTGTGGCGGGCGAAGCTAAAGAGCTTTGCCGCCGCTTCCGTCTCGTGCCGCCTCCCGCGGATGTAGAGATCCGCTAGTCCAAAGGCTTGTGAGTTGACATCGTCCATCCCAATGACCCGGTGATTGGTCCGATCCCTCTTAGTCCAAGGATGTCCAAGGTCAAGAAGATAGGGGCT
This sequence comes from Durusdinium trenchii, assembly GCA_963970005.1. Classification (NCBI taxonomy): domain Eukaryota; class Dinophyceae; order Suessiales; family Symbiodiniaceae; genus Durusdinium; species Durusdinium trenchii. The sequence continues at coordinate 111,857 of CAXAMN010016191.1, read as the reverse complement.
TAGCCCATGAGCACAACGCACGAAGACTCTTTGGTTCTAAATGAACTCACCCTTTCCTGACAACCTGATTCGAGCAAAACATGTTGGCGACTGGGAAGCACTGCATGATGCATTTGTGGCTTGATGTTGACTCAGCGGAGTGCAGAATGTAATCCAGAAAAGGCCCTCGACGCTTGGCCCCCACTGGCCTACCATCTGGGTGTGCCTTTCAGCATGGAGGTCTTCAGTTGTATTTCAAGCGCCTCTGCGGCCGTCTGCACCTCTCCCGCCGCCCTGAGGCCGCCTCCGTAGGACTCGTAATCTGAATCATCGCTGTTGGAGCCCCGCGAGACCTGACAAGAAAAAGCGGCATAGCAGGCCTTGTGGGAACCATGCACTGCCATGGTACTGGATACTGCTGAAACGGTCCCGGGACTGATGTATGCTTTATTATCGTGTTCATACACAAATCCCGAAAATATGATAAGAACATTTGAGCTATCTTGACGTGTTTGTCGGAGAAGAGCCCGTGTATATATATATATATCATATATCATCAGTGTGTCAGATTACATCACCGTGCACTAAGATATAATGGCGTAGTACATGGATTCCCGATCAATGTGGCCAAGCGTGCGTGGTCCCTCTTTTCCTCCACAGACTCTCGGCACTGATGAAATCAGTCGCCCGACCAACCATTAAGATGCAAGACATCTTGTAGTAGGCTGCTGCTGCTGCTGCTTCTAAACAAGCAGTGCCACGGACAGAATGGATCGTCTATTCTACAATCCTCTATTAAATGTGTGTTTTGTTTCCTCCTGTGCATCCGCAACTTGGTGAGGCGAGCATTCGCTCTTGGTCGCATTTCGTCCATCCATCGGGCCGGCCCACCCTCTCCCAGCCGCCCGGCATCTTCCCCTGCGCTAAAACGCACGTCCACGAGCCGGAATGCCTGGTAGATGTCCTCCATCGGCTCCGTATTGTTGGAAGCGAACGACACCTGCTTCGGAAAATCTGTCCACATGGATTTAAGAAGGATTCATTGTGTTCGAAGGTCGAGGTATGGCCCCGGGCAAAACATGCCTGGACTGGCCTACTCACTCTGGATATTCACACATATATATATATATAAGTATATATATATATAAGACTATGTCAGAGCAAGTAGGACTTTAACCAAATGAAAGTAGGACCTTGGGTTTCCTGTGTGGGAGATATATTGCTATGCATAATACATAATGTGGACTCACCCTTAATTTGTAAGATCATACATTTCACCTCCGTTTCACACCGTTCATTTGTCTCATCGTCCATGCCAAGCACTTGCAAATGGACTCTTTTCCAGACAAGGTACCCCGTCTTGTATCTGGCTTTTGAAACTAGGGTTGGCTCAACACTTTAAACAAAAGTTGTTTGGATGTAGTACCTGCATTGAACAGTCTTGCTTCATTGAAGGCCGAGCCAAGATTTCAGTCAGCATTATATAATGCTAAGAAAACTTCATGCCCCTTGTGACTCTGCCGTTTTGGCATTGGCATGCAACCCACGGCGATCACACTCTTCCCTCGCCATCTTGGCAGCATCTTCCTTGGACTTCCCGCGAGCTGTCAGGTAGCGATAGACTGAGCTGTAGAGACGGTGGCGTGTGGGGTCTTTCCACGCGTTGATGCCAATGTTCTTCAAGTTCTTCTTCAATTCATCTGTTTCTTGTGCTGCCTTGACTTTAGACTTGGCCTTTGCCTTGGCTTTTGCTGTTGATGTCTTGCCACTCTTCTTTTTGGCCTGTGCTTTTGGGCTGGCCTGGCTCTTCTTCTCTTTTGGCTGAGACTTCTTCGTCTTTGGACGGCTTTTTGGCTCAGGTGTGGGTGCTTCAAATCCACCCGCATTTTCCTGTGAAGGTCAACTTGGAGCTGTGTTTCCAAAGCAAACATTGCACAATACAAAAGATTCAAAGTTTGTCAATTTGACCATCTAAAAGGCCTCAATTTCTTCGATTTCCTCTCCGCTCAATGCCCCATATTGTGCGACATCTTCCTGGGTAAGTCAATTCAAGGATGCATTCACAAGGTCACGTGTTCAACCAAAATGCAGTGCAATGAATGCCACTCAGACTAAGAGGCTTGGCCCAAGATCAATGTTGGTGACCCTGAGCGCACAGGTGACGGAATCTCAATGCTCCCAAGATCTTCTGTGGCATTCTGCCTGACAAAGTTATTGCCAGAACTTGCCACCACAGTCAGATCCGCAGCCTGAGCAGAACATCCCAAACATAATAATAACTGTTTAGGTTTTTCGTTTGTTCCAAAATGTGTGCAAGTTCTTCACACACAAAGTGGCCTGGTCACCATTTGCTGAGTCTTTTGATTCATTTGTAGTGGTCACATCAACACCTTCTGCAAAATAAGTATAAGGATCTTGTTCTCGCATCCCAGGCTCATCAGGTTTGTCACTGTTCTGGATTTCAAATCCATCAATGAGCTCCTACCCAGTCACATCCAAGCCATGTGGAACAAACAGAGAGTTGTCAGCAAAGACAATTTATATACTGTATACAATAGTATATAGGTTCAAGCCTGCAAAGGCAAATGCTCTTTCCCTGGCGGGATGTGGTCAAGCCAGATTTCACGCTCTTGGTCCCAGTAGATCCGGCAAACCTCGTCTGACATCTCTGACTTGAAGCCAATGCAAGTCATGATGTATTCTTCGCTGACCTGAGGGCAAACCATGTTGGCTTGGAGGTGTTGAGGTCAAATCACACCCACTGCATTCCACTGCCTAGTGCAATGAGTATCATGTCAAAAACCCATTCAAAAAACAGGTAGCTTGAGTCTTGGCATTGTCAGTCTTGTCTAGCTGGTCCATAATCTCGGCCACTGTCATCTTGTTGTCGGTGCCACTGCCACCATCACAATCCTCCTGTAGCATTCACAAATTCAAAAAGCACTGTGAACCTTTACCAAACATGCACAAGTATCACAAGTTTTGGAAATGTCTCTGGCTGGCCTCAAACATGTCTGTATCATTGCCACGTTCCTTTCCTTTTCGCTGCTTCTTCGGCTTCTGGGACTCCTTGCTTCCTTTTGACTTGTCTTTGAGGACTCTTTGAGAAGCTGGCCTCTTGGCAGCTGGCACACCAGCACTCTCATCATGGTCAGGGTCAGGTTCAGGACCCTCATGATCGTCACGCTCCAAGTCATCAAACATTCCTTGCCACTTGTTGTCCTTCTTCTCCTTTTTCTTTTTGTCACTGTCTTTGTCCTTCAACTTTGCCTCAGTCTTTGTTTTTTTCTTATCATCTTTTTTCTCATCATCCTTTAACTTCGACTTGGTGGCCTTTTTCTCACTGGGATTGTCTCCACTGCCATCATCCTCATCTTTTGATTCAGATGAGCTTTTGGCAGTGAATCGCTGAAGCAGGGTGCCTAGCAGGAACCAACAGAAACTTCTGAAGCAGGTTGTTGCATCCTAGTGGTTGTTCCAAAAAGGCTGAATTGCACCAAATCATCAATGGCACAATGTCAGGATGTAACAACCACTCCTCTTTGCTTCCAGGGGGCTTGGCGGACTTGCCTTGGACTGAGATGTCTGCGAAGGCCTTGTGTTCGACGATCCAGTAGCAGTACCCAAGGTTTGGGCTAGAGCGCTGCCCATCAAATCCTTGGTTGATTCCAACCCAAATGCACTCTTAGAAGTCTTTTTTGGAAACTGCTGCATGTTTCTGAATCTAATGTGTTTTGTTGCTAAGGCTCTTGATAGTTGGAAATGTCAAACTGCTGGCGCACAATAGCATTGCCCCTGGCCCCTGTGAAGGTACTAGATCCATCTGGGCTCATGTTGGAATTCGACATTGACGTCAAAGATGATTGTCCCACAAGAGCCATATGAACTGCACAATGTAGCTTGTGAACAAACACAAACTCTATCAAACCAACTTGAAGTGGAACATTACAAGAAGCTATTAGATTATCTTTGAGTCAATGGTTTTTGTCCTCAAGCACCGCTTCTGCTTCAGTCAGGGTGTTGTCACCCCAAAACTCGGCTATCCCCCTGCACTGGTAGACGCACAGTGCACCACATGAAGCCGAGCATACGATTGAAAATACCCTAGGCATTGACTGTTTGCACACAAGGTTTTGTTGCACAAGGGTTGAAAGCCTTAAACCAAAGTTGCAAAACGCTACATGGAAACTTGACAGTAGCTTCTAACAGCTTGGCCAAACTCCAGTGTCAAGGTCCATTGGGTCTGGGAGAAGGTGCAATGCCTCTAGACAAGTCGATACATCTTGTCAGCTTCCAACTCTACAGTTCCCGGCAAGTACACCACAGGACGGATCGGCACCACATCCTTTCTGCTGTTGTCTTGCTGATCTGGCTGCAGCCTCTCAGACTTGACATTTGCAGACAACAGCAGTCAGAGTCAAATCTCACAATCTCACTAAAATATCATATTTTGGACACCATCTGCCTGACCCTCCAGATGATCTTCAGTGCATCACTAGAGCGCATCTTTGCACAATTCATCCGCGCCCCAAAGGTAGCAGTGTGGCCAGTGTGGCCAGCCTAAGCACAATAAAACAGCAATAACTGGAATGTGACAAAACTGGAATGTGAAATACACCGGAATGACTTCAATGTGAAATGCTGGCTAGCCTTCTTCTTTTTGTCATCCTTCAGTGGATCCAAGCAGAAGCACACCGGCTGTTCACGTCGAAATAGAATACCACCAGCTTCCTGCACATCAGAGACATGCATGGATATTTTGATGTTGACCTCACCAAGATTCTGGAGCGTGTTCAGGACATGGCCAAAGGTCACCACCTTACGAGAAGCAAAACTATTGCATGGATGCAGGAACCTGAAGAGCACAACAACCCATTGAACGCATTGAAGTGGTCCTAAAGTTACAAAAGTATCAAACAGACGACAAACAAACTGTGATGGATAGTGAGAAACAAGAAACTGTGCCAAAGATATCAGCCTTCTTGATGTGCTCTGAAAGCCGACGATCTGCCTCCACAATGCACAAGTCCTTGTCGGACTGCAGGGCAAAGTTGATCCACCGGCCACTGCTGTCTGACATCACATCTGTGGCTTCAGGGCCCGAAGCAAAGCCACCAGACCCAAAGCTGAACAATTCAGCAGGTCCAACGGCTGTGGACTTGCCTTTCTTGTCATCTGTGCAAGGCCAAAGTTGATCCGCCTCCTTGTCATAGATCAGCTTGAAATTCCCACATGGCAAAACCATCCTGCATGCAATTCGCTGTACTGAGCAATGATAAATTGTCCAATCATCATCCAACATCTAACACATGTTCAATGTCTAAACAGTGGTTGAAGTTGTTCCCAGTGCTTTCAAGTTGCTTGTCTGCAATGTTGGCTTCATGCTCACTTGTCTTCATGGACTCTTCAATGCGGATCTTCTTGGTTTCTGGCTGTTGTCCCGAGGTTTCAGGCCCTTCTGCACTGTCCAGCCCTCGCTTGATTCCACGAGGGTTGTACTTCTCATTGTGCTGGGCCACCAGCTCCGAAGTTTCACGCTCAAACATTGCGCGTTTTGTTGTCCAAAGGTCGATCAACGACTGCTGGATGGCCAGGTCACCATTGGGCAGGGGCAGGCACACTTCATACTTAGGAGCCGGCATGTCTGCTGCATTTTGAAGCTCTCCTGCAATTGCTTGAAAGTTGGGAAAGCCCTTGAGCCACAGTTGCTGCCACGTAGTCGCACTCATACTGCGAATGGCAAGCAGTGCCACATGCCCAATGTTGGCCTCCAAAGGCAAAACTACAAAAAGCTGCTTGAAAAAGGACACACATGACATTGACTGTAATTCTCAAAGACATTTCAAATTATTTGATGCTTAGAAGCCTGCAACTCCCTTTCCCAAAGCAACTATCGCCGGCCATGCATCATAGCCAAGCAAGTCCAATATGACATTGTAAGTTACTGTGCCACCATCATTACCCAGCAGCATGCTCATCACACGCTCAACCAAGCTGGATCCAGCCAGGTGCTGACAGGGCATGAGGTTTTGAATTTGAAAAACATGAAATTTCCTGAACTGCCCCAAACACTTGACAGGAAGAACATGAAGTGCTGCTTTGTCAAGCCTGCTTGAGTTCTTGACCCGTGTCAGTCGGCTGTCAGTGCCAAAGATCTTGTTGGTCTTCTCAACCTTCAACATCTCATTCCGGCTCAACATGTTCACTCCAGTGACCACCCCGGTTTTGAAGAGTGGACTCTTCAAGAAGACGTTGGAGCGGTCTCTGGATGTCACCACAAATCCTTGGTAGCTTCCATCTCGGTTGCCGTAAATGCTGTCCTCATTGAACACAATGGTCACGGGCTTGACCTCAGGTTTGGTAACCAAGCAGAAAGGAAACCCCCAAAACTCCTAACCGGCAAGCTGACTTTCGAACTAAGCAAAATGAGCTCAAGACTCTCAAGTTGCGGTCTGATTCCATGAAGGCACACTGGATCTTGTAGCGAAAATCCCGCAGCAAGAAGTCAGCAGTGGAGCCCTTGCCAGGTCCATCATCAATCTCTTCATCACCTTCAAGGTCACTTCCTGCAATTCAAGCACATGCTACACTTGAAAATTATTTGTACAAACTGAGGGTGTCTCCTGAAGTCTTCTTCATCTCAGCCTCACCCTCAGAGTCATCCTCCATCTTTGCATCCTTCCTCAAAAGTCAAGCAATGACAGGGTTAAGTTCACCTTCCTGAAACACAATGCAGTTCAGCAAACAATCAGCAAAGGTTCTTTGGGCTTGTTCGAAGGTCACCAGCCCTGTTTGGATACAGGACTATGGCTGCGAAGGTCTTCGGGTGGGAATGTGCCATTGCTGTCACCTGCTCCACGGTGAACAAAAGTTTGGTGGCTGAAACTACACCGGCAGCAGCATAGTTTAGCCAGCCAATGATGCGTTCGCTGTCTGCCCGGCGGATTCCCCCACCAAATCCCTCCATGGTGCTGCGCAACCAGGGCTGACACTTGGCAGCATAGGTCGTGGCTTCCCCTTCTGCTTCAACTCCTGGTGTGATGGCCAGATTGACACTTGAACAAAGAATCTGAGTGCCTCTCTTCAATTTGTTCCCATGCAATTTAAGTCCTTGCACTGTCCGCTTTGCACCAACATTCCATGTGGGCAGGGTTTCGGAGGCATATTCATTCACAAGGTTCCAAGCCGTCTCGTGTGATTTCTGACAGGTGCAGACTGCTGATCACACACAACACTAAACCAGACTTCTGATCACAAACATTCAAAACAACATTCACTGGCCTCCAGGCTTGAAACAAGAACTGACCGTGCCCTTGTGCCTTGTGCTCGAAAGATCCAATGCAGCTTTGTGCCGTTGATGGACCACCTGGTCATTGGACACGGACGTGGCAAAAAGCTTCCAGGCTGCCTGCAACGACTGCTTCCTGGCGTTGTGCACACTGCTTTGGGCATCGGCAATATGCTGCTCTTGGAGCACGCCAGCTGCCTCTGCCACAAAGGACAGCTTCTTGAAGTCAAAACTGGGGTCCTTCCCTTTCACTTGTACGCGCAGTTCACCATCCAGCGCCCTTAGTCAGAATTGAAATGCACAAGGTTGAACATCATTCAATGTAAAATGCAGTGTTGGAAGTCATCTAATGATACATATTGCAAAGAAATATTGTCCCTCAACATCTCACACTTTGTTGAAAAGCCTTTGTGTGACTATTCAGCACAGCTGAAGAAAGACATGTGTTCATCCACCAGCGCTCCATCAATCAGAAAGCAGAGAAGCTGTATTCATCCTTACAGAGATCGAACTGCTCTCCACTTCTGAAGGTGCAAAGAACTAGTTAATATTAGCAATTATTTAATATTAGTTACATTTAGGGATTGCAAGACCATTCAAATTTAAGGCCCCAATTCCACCAGTCCAAGAGCCTTCCAACCAGCAATTTTAGACCAACATGTAGCTTCATCATTAACATCCGAAGCATCTTGACATTTTGTAATTTGCTTTAAATCTGTTATCATTAAATACAAATCCATTAACCTCCTGAAATTTAATTTCATTGATACATATTAATTGCAGTAATATGATGTTTTTTCTGCAATAAATGCTCAACTCTCCCTCACTGGATGTGTTTGGCATTTAGCAGCTCAGACATTAGAATCATTAGCTTTTGAGGAGTCCTTTTAGCCTGGCTATTCGTGTTTTCTTTATTAAGCAACAATGAACGCTAACAGATTTGAGAAAATTTGTTCTACTACCACCTGCCCTGGACTCTGCTAATCATCTAAAGCTCCACTATGGTTCCCACCCCCCAACTCAAATTACCCACCACTACCATGGTATACTCAGCCAACCCAAGATTGGTTCCTACACTTCCACAGCCTTGCCCGCCCATGAATTGTGACAGTTTACAAACTATCCAGCAGTGAAATGTAAGTGGATTCAGCAATATGGCACACAAGGCTCACAATTTGCAGAAGGTGTCCACCTTGATTTGCTGTTTGTTTGTTTGTTTGTTTGTTTTTTTCAGAAGTACTGTGGTTCCAATATTTATTTATGTAGTTTGGATGGAATTTGTGCTAGAAATACAACTTTGTCAATGGCAGATTTTGCTGTATGTGTTTAGATTTAAATTTGCCTACCAAAAAAAGGACATTGCCACAATGTTTTTGTTGTTTTCTTTTAGTCAAAGGCTTCTGTTGGAAAAAGTATCTTGCAGGACAGGAGTCAGTGTTGGTTTTTTTGCACATCAGATTGAGCCGGCTGTAAGTGTTGCGGTTTTTTTCTTGCACATTGGATGTGAGTGTTGCGGTTTGTCTTGCACATTGGATGTGAGTGTTGCGGTTTTTCTTGCACATCGGATGTGAGTGTTGCGGTTTTTCTTGCACATTGGATGTGAGTGTTGCGGTTTTTCCTGCAATGTGGAAATGTGTGCTGCGGTTTTTCCTGCACCCCGGCTAGGAGTAGTGCGGTTTTTAAAAACCACCGCACAAATCAGCTTGAAACTAACAATTTGTGTCTCCCCCAAATTCTGCAACTCAGAGCAAAAACCATGCACTCTGGAGGCTTTGAGCTGAGTCCTTCAAAGTACTGCGGAATTTAAATTCCACCGCACAAATGGCAGGTTTTGGAGGATGTGGCGATTCCTTTCCATTTTTGGGAAGAGTCCAGGAATCACCCAAAAAAAAAATTCTAAAGGTGCCAATGCTGCGGAATCTAAATTCCACCGCACGTTTGAGGGATTTGGCTGGAAGCCAAAAAATACATGGTTTTTCTTGTATTTTGCAGTTTGGTGATGTCCAAGGCACCCCATCAGCCACATATCCTTGATCTTGTGCAGAGCAGGTGAATCACCCAAATAAAGCTGCAGCTTCGGCGCCATCCATGTCATCAAACAGGAGATCTGAAGGAGCTCTTGCAATTGGCCAGCATCACGTTGAGCCAACTTCTGCACAGGGTTTTCTGTTCAAAGGCACTTTGTTTAGAAGCAATGCCCTATCCCTGACCCCAAATCTGGCCTTTTGCTTGACAGTGGCATCCTTCCCAACCTTCTTGGCAAAGTCTTTGGAGACCCGGTTTGCCTAAACATCCACAGCATCATCGGTGACGGTCTGCCAAACAAAGCAAAAGACTAAGTAACTAGAACTGAGAATGGAACTCATTGTCCACACAGGAACTGTATCACTCTGACACCTTCTGAACCCTTTGCCTGAATTTCCTTCCAAATAGTGTCGCTGGTGTCCAAGACTGTCCCCGGGACGTAAAAGTCTCCATCGAGATTCTCCAAAGTCATAGCTGGCAGGTTTGTTGACAGATCAAAACACTCTTGAAGTAATTATGACAATATTCTCTCATGGTTGACATAATGATTCCAAGATACCTGCATGCTCCGGCTTGCTGTTGTTGTACATGTCCTTCAACATTTCCCAAAGCTCTCGTGGGCATCTCAGAAGGTTGTAAATGAGGCGGCGAAGAGGATCTGAAATTCTCCATGCCTCAACAAAACTGTCATGATGCACATCATTGGCTGTGAGCATTCAGCTTCAGAATAAATGACCAAGTTGCTCGATGTCCACCAACCTGCTTGTTGTATTCTTGGATGCACAGGTACAAAGTATCCCGGATTGAGTGGGACTTCGCTGTCCCATGTGTTTGCTTCAATCTGACACTCTCCTTGAAGAGTAGCGTGAGGTCAAGAGCACTCGGTTTCGACTTTTCTGCAGTTCTGTTTGCCAGACCTTGGCACATGTGAAGATTACTAGACAACAACATAATAAAGCAAAAAAAGGAAAACCAAAACTCAAGAGAGCATCTACTGAGTACCCCACAGAGAGACTCATACAGAAAATGCTCTTCTGCCTCATGCTTCTTGAAGTTGCAGCGAAGAAATCTCATGCATGCCAGCACTTTGCAAGCATGTTCATCTTCCTCCAACTCCTCAGGTACAGCCTTGGTGTCAGAGGCAGACACAGTTATTAAATGCACAATTGACAAATCCTTGTTTGAGCAAGAAAAGACTCGACAAGCAGCGAGTGAAAAGGCCAGCGCCAAGATTGTCTGAACTATCAGCACTTTGTTCTGGCCATCGACAAAGCCAACTGAGAAAGGTAGTATCTTGCAAGTGTCTGCATCATCACATGGGCGTCCTGGAAACTTGACTTCGATTGATTCACGATGTGTCTCAAGGCCATTGTCCAGGAATGACGGGAGATGAGACTTAAATTGATAGTTGCTTGGATAGCGGCCCACTTCACCAAATTTGGCGTGCTCCGAAAAGTCGAAGTGCCAAGGGGCAAGGAAGAATCCCTTTTTGGTTGTAGCAGGGGCACACCGAATGACAGTTTGCATTTCAATGTGCTTGGCAACTGACGGATGGGCAAATATCTCCCCCATGTCCTCAAGTCATTTGAGGTTTCATGTTTGGACATTTGCATTATGAATAATGTGATTGCAAGCAAAGACTCGTTGGTGAGCTTCGCTTGCTTCTCTTCTGATCCATAGGTGTTCCAAAACCACTGACCAATGTTCATCTCTGAAGAGATCTGAGCAGGCAAAATGAAACAAAAAAATATGTTTCTTGAAACATCTTGAGACTATCAATTATCAACTACTCAAAGCATCTCATGTGCCTCATCGATCCTTTGGAGAATCTTCTTCTTCAGGCTGGGAGTAGTATGGTCAAGTTCAGGATCACCCTTAAAACATAGAATGAGTTGAGGAAGGTTGAAGCCCCTTCTGTGCAGATTCTGTGCAGGTCATGCAGCCAAGGAACACTATCATCCCTTTCTGCCTCCGTCTTCACTGGTTCAGCCGCCATGTGAACAGGCCAAGCACAGGTTACTAGGAAAGAACTGCTGCAGGTTGAGGCAAACAAGACAAATCGACGTTCTGTAACAAACTGCAATTTGAAGAGTTTCATGAAACTACTGTGCACTGCAATGGCAATGTTTCCCACCAGCGACCCCAATCAGCTGTTCAGTGCTGGAATGTAACCCGCTCAGCTGTTCAGCGGTGGAATGTAACCCTCATGCGGTGCAAGGTATGGGGGGCAGGGTTGCCAAATACAACTGCCCCCCTCAAAACACCTACCCTGTTCACAAGCATCAAAAGACCTTGCAAAGTCGGTGGCCTTTCCCTTACAAAGGCTGTGCGACCTGCAAGCCGTTCCAAATAAGCAATGCCTCTACCAAGATTGGAGTAGTTTCGCTGCAAATAGGTGGCAATATCCATCAGCACTTCTTTGCGGTCATCGTCCAAGTATGTAGCAACTCCTGGGTGGCAACCAGCTTCAATTCCAAAAAGATCGACAAAAAGGAACTCCCCAATTACTCTGGCAAAAACAGTATGCAACATAGCAGCCCTCATTGCAACCCGGTAACCAGGAACTTGGTCTGTTGCCAATCGGGCCAAAGCATCGCTGCAGCACTGGGCTTTATCACCAGGCCAAATGACCAGGGGCTCTTGGCATACTTCATTGTCACTCACGTACGCCTTGATCAGCAGGAAGACATCGTTGCTGGATTCCCGGAAGCGAGCTGGCAATCGGTTGGATGTTCTCTGAAGCAGGTTTGGTGGCATACCTCAGTTTAATTTGGTTGGTGTGGGACCGTGTCCAAATGAGAGGAAGCTGCTCCAAATGACATAATCCTAGCTGCAGTCACGCCTGACAAATGTGAAAGAATGGGGCATCTCCAACTGGTCAACATTCAACTTTCTCTTTCGATAAGCCCCTGATGTGGTAGCCAGGTTCTCCAAAGAGTCCACCCAATTGCGGATAGCTGTGACATATTCAACACCCACCTTTGCAAAGTGTCCTTTCAGTCGCTGATTGAGCCACCTGGTGATTGAGCCACTGAAGAATCACACTGTTTGCTATCACACAGTGTTTTTTTGTAGCAGTCCTGGCCTCACAATGTCTTGCGGCTCTTGCCTTGCTCACTGCTTCCATGGGAATGAAAGACACTAAGACTAAGAAGAATGCAAGCAAGTCACATAGCTTCATCTCCATGTCGGATCAGTTTTGAGATCAATCCAAAGAAGGCGTCTCAGTGCCCAGGAAGAGCAATGTATCATGTAGGGAACATAATGCACAGTGTCTGCTGACAAGTCACCAATATCAGAATGTGTGTGTCCAACTTCTAGATGCTCGTGGGCAATGTGATCATACGCACGGGTGGTGGCCAAATGGCAGCACCAGCGGGCAATGTTGGAGTTTCTAATCTCCTGGCAAGGTGTGAGCTTTCATCCCACAATTAAATGTATCTGCAAATTTAAATATGTCAGCATTCAATATTCATTCCATGGAATGTCCTTTGGAGTGTTGTCTGAGAATATGCGCAGGCACCGTGGCCATGCTTCCCCGGCTGCCTGTGCTTTGGAGAATCCCTTCTCCAGAGTGCGTGCAAGCATTTCCATGCTCCAATCACTTCCAGAGGTGGAATCACAATCACCAACATACACAGCGAGGCATCTTCCATGGAGGATGACTGCTGTAAGTTCACATTGAGGTCTCTGCTTGTTTTCGATTCCCTTGGGGACTATACCCATTGAAAATCTTGGTAAAGCAAACTTGCTTTTGTCCATGGAGTCGATTGTGCAAAGGAGCACGTCTCTCTCCTGAACTGCACGAACCTTCGATTGGTCATACACTGACCGATCTGCGTAGACACCGGAGAGGTGGTGCATGTATGCATCACATGCCAATGCATGATCATGCAAGTTCACACTTTGACGGATTCTGGCCTTCAAAGCATGGCACCTAGCACACTGTGCATGCTGAGTTCGGCCACGGAACCTAATCTTGTCAGACCACTTCGATTCACGCAGTGTCCGATAGAATGTGGTGCTTGAAGCCACAGGTTGTGAACAGGCATATCTCTCAGCACAAAGAGGCGGTACAGATCACTGTATGCCCCAGGTGGGAGGAATTTCCTGGGCAATCCCTCAGGGCCAGGATGTTGCAAAGGGTGCACTGCAAAGGAGTGCTCGATCAATATGTTCACCAGTTTGTGCCGGTCTTCTTCATTTGATGCAAATTGCTCTCGCGGATCAAACTTCATCCTAAGGAGAATCATTCTTCTGGTGGACAAGTGACAAGTCTTGGTTGGAGCACACATGCATGAATCTTATTGATATTATATAATCGAGCAGCTCATGTGGAAGTGGCTCAGCAATACGGTGGTAGGTCTTTTGCAAGAAATGAAGCACTGATGCTTGTGCTGGAGTAGATTGTTGCCCTCTCCCTTGGAGACAAGTGAGATTTCTTTCACAGTGCCATGAAACTGAAACTTCTGCATGAAAAATGCAACAAGGACTTTGGCACCAACGCTAGACTCATTGACTTTAGCCAAAACTCCACAAGAGCGGAAATCCTTTCCTTGGAAACAGCGATTTGTCCTGATTAGGCGATCTCGCCCAACCCCCAGTATCTGCATAAAGGCTTTCTGGCACACATGATGTCCTGCCAAGAAAGATTTGTCTCAACAACTTGAAGAGGCAATCCCACAGTCCTTGGATGCTCCATTGGCCACGGCCACAGGGACTGGAGCTGGATGAATCTGATTCAGAATCATCATCCTCTTCATCCGATGCATCATTGATAGAAGCTGCATTTTGCAAAGACCAAAGCCTCAGCCAACCACTACAATTAGGTTCAGAAGGCTTGATAAATTTAAGGAGTGGAAATGACTTGATGAGAGATTTCTGACACAGGTGCAAGACTAACAAATGCAAGGAACAATCGATCTTGAGCTGCTTTGGAGACCGACCAAAAGCTGATGCAAAGAGTCAAGCACATCTTCAGCGTGATCCCGTTTTTGCATCTCCTAGTGCAACATGGCCTGTTCAAAGCATCCTTAATCCTGCCTTCATCCATTCCATTGGACTCATATTTGTTTGGCGTCCGTGCATCATGATCCATAGTCTGAATCATATTCCAAGACAGATCTTTGAGAACTGGTCGTGTACCTTGCAGGCAAGATTCATCATTTCCTTCCTCGCCACTGGAACTGGATGATTCGAAACTGCTGGCCGATGTGGAGGATCTGCTTGATGCAGTGTACCGCTGAAGCATGGCTAGATCAAGGCTCAAAAGCAGAGGCTGTTTTCACTACAGTATCAACAAAATTCAACAAATAATGTATGCAAGATCCAAAGAACAAGCACAAAGCATTTAGACAAGTGGATGACACCATCCCACTGTTGTTGCAATTGGCTGCAATGATTTGCAATGGTACAAATTAAACGCTGCTTTTGACATCATAGGTCCCCACGCTCCATTGCTGTTTGGTGAGAATCTAGCTGTTGCTCACCATTGAATTGAATGAAGTGATGTCCACTCCTGCAAAAACCAAAGCCCAAGCTGCGGCTACCGCCCGAACCGACATAGCATTGCCAGCAATGCTTTCAATCTCCTTAGCATGGCACAAAGTAAAGGCTGTCAAATGTCACACTTTTCATGTCACACTGTGACATGCGCAAAAGAGTATCTGAATTTGTAAGGTGAGAAATCTCCAGCTCATCCACAGGGAACGATTGGGCCAAGAGCTTCTCTACTCCTTGCAAACGATAGCCTTCAGCAAAACTGAAAGAAGTGTTCTGAACATGTTAAGCATTGAAACCAGTCCTGTCAGGAAGCGCTGCTTCTCCATCAAGAAGAAGGAACCGTTGGGGGTGACGCATGGAATTGCAAAGCTGTGCCCCATCCTTCCCAGCGATTGGGATGTGTTTACGAATCCGGTCACTTCCAAATGGCGAAGAATCTCCAAAGCCTTGGCTTGGACCAGAGAAGGCTTTGGAGAGAAACCCCAACAAGAGCTTTGCACATGTTTGCACTGAATAATCGAAAAGAGACATGTTGTTGGCGTGGGCTTCCAATAAATTCCTCAAGCTCCTCCCATGGTTTCACATCCTTCATCTTCACCTGGCGTGTGTCAAGCTGTGCAGCTGCCTTCGAAAAGACAAAGTGAGAGTCCTCGTTTTTCTTCATGAAGCTCTTGTGAACTTTGACCCACTTCTTCTGCTTCTCACTCCTGAGATGTAGGAGCACAGCAGAACAGCCAACAATGATCGCACAAAGCAGGACTGCATGAACTGTTTCAATCCAAGTCACCTTGTAATCACCGCGGACCTTTTGGCTGCCTGTCCACGCCTTGCTCGGTCAAACTGGACCTCCTTGGAATGCTCTGGGAAGAGCAAGGTCTTTGGATCTGGCTTGTAAGCATCGTCCAGCGCTTTGAACTTTTGGTCAATGTATGCCTGGAAATCATAGCTTGTCTTGAGCACCTCGGCCTTGCATTTTTTGTGGACCAGGAGGATGTAGATACGCCGCCTTTGCTGCATACCTTGTATTCAATCTGTCACTGACTCTGGACCCCCAAAAAAACAAACACATCCAAGCGTCCTCCAAGAGATCGAGGGTCAATGGTGATGTATGCCCACAAATATGACTCCAGCCGGTTCAATGCTTCTGTGACTGTAGCCCAGCACTTTCCTGCCACAGGGTGGTGGAGGAAGTGGAGCACTGCTACCTACCTTCAATTCAAACAAACTCAATATAGGCTAAGGCTCGGATGCCCAGGACGTTCTCTAATACGCCCACAGCAGGTTCCACCTGTGCTATTGTTTCCAAGCTGCGAAAGAAGATACCAGATTCCTTCCCTTTCATCCCTGGACGCTGGTTGTTCAATAGCGAATGCCTGATGAGCAAGCAAAGAAATGAGTCCACCCCACAAAAAGAACAGTGCAGTTTGCAGTTGAGAGGCGGCTTGCATGGGAATCCGCAGGAATATGCATGGACCTTGCCCACCAATCCACTGATGTCACGCTCATTCATATCCTCAAAGATCCTTGGATTTCATGCTTGCAGTAGATGAATTCTGGACATTCTTGGACATGAAAAACACACTCCCCAAGAAGTTTGTTGCTATCAAGGGACTGACCTGGTTTGCAGTTCTTGACGATCCACTTTAGTGGACCCACTGCATGATCACACGAAGACAAGTGGTTGATCAGTGGGAAGATCTCCTTCAAGCCATAAAGAGCTCCTTCTCCTCCAGAGCCTGGGTAAACATGTCAATCAATAAATGTTTGTTATTGTGTTTGTGTGTGCAACACAAAATAAAAAAAATAAAAGTGCCATTGAAGCATGATGCAATCACTCATGTAGCCAATCTGTCCCTGAATTTTGTGAAAGAAGTCCTGCATCTTCAACTTGCGTATCATATCGGCACCAAAGTTATGGACGTGGTTCACCTGCTTTGGAGTCAGCTGTGGCTTTGGACGATGGCATTGATGCCTTAGCTGGGTTACCAAAAGTTCAATGGCTATGGAAGCTTGTGGGTTCAACTTCACCTGATATGCTGATCAAGTATCAGCCTTGACTTTGCAACATCCAAAGGGCCAACAGCATCAGTACTGCTCTCAGTGGATGTCATTGTCCCATGTTCCTGAGCAAAACTTGCAAAGCACCCCCATGTCACCCCAATGTCATTGTTGCATGATTCTTCAAACAAATGTATATTGTGACAAGATTCTGTATCCGATTCTGAAGCGCATGTACTGCTATCATCTTCCATATCCATGGCTTGGCTTGTTCCAACCCTTCACCCCTCACTTGAGCCCTTCCTGCAGAGTCCTGGTTCCATTTGGGCTAAGACCTGGTTCTCATGGCAAAAGCTTATATATTATTGTATATAATATATGCACGTTCCACAGCACACCTTTCCAAAGCTCCGCATCTGCAGCTAAAGCAGGACGGACATAGTCGCTCAAGTCACAAAACATCACAAAACCATGTAATGCTCAAGGTGGACAACTTGAGAATCTTGAGAACTTGATCACTGCTCGCCTCTGTGATCTCTGTCTCTGCCTTGCTGGTATCAAACGCAGCTGCTGGTATCCACGACTTCTCCGCGGTATGATGAAATCTGACCTCAGAAGACCAGGCCTGTGTATGTGGGTCCCAGGCCTCATAGCCTGTCTGGTGATCCGGCGGATGTCCAAATGATCTAGTGCTCAAAAACCAAACCACGCAGGAGCTCAACCCTGCTTGTACATTGGGAGCATTTCCTCTAGTAGGAGCCCCACACCAGAATTTCATTAGATTACATTGTTCGATTGATCTTGTTTAGCAGTTTGGCTGCTGGATGGGGAACAATACCTACCTCACCCCAGGGCGCAGTCGCCCACGACTTCACACTCAGCTACTCCTAATTACAGTTGAAGAAAGATATCCCATAAGAAAGGGATGGCATCCCGCAAGTTATGGCAGGTTTGGGTAGGTTTGGGGCGTTTGTCAGATGATTTGGTGCATCTCTTCCATCAACACATCACTTTCACACCACTTCTGACCGCCTTGCATACGACCGCCAAGGCGACTGCGTGTGCACCTGGTGAATGATGCACATGCGAATGCCTCGCTTCAAAGCGTGCCTGGGCAGTGTCCGGGGTCCCAAGCTACGACCAACTTCAGCTGGCCGAGGACGGCAATAAGAAGACATTCACTTTCCATGGATGATCGAAGCCATCATTTGTGTGTGTGTGTGGGTGGGGGGATGCTATTCTTGCAAATGGATTCTTCCCTTCTGCCACGCCTGCAGCTCCTGAAGCTCGTAGCAATGCTGCACAATCACCTCGAAGCAGCCCGATCAATATGTTCCCAAATCATGTCCCTTTTAAACCCAAAAGGCAATAATCCCCAAATCGAACAATTCTCCAGCGTGCTGATGAGTGGTGAGGGTTAGCTTAGAGGAAGGGACATGGAAGGACCAACTGGTCGTGAAGTTGGGAAGAGAAGGCATTGCGAAAATCCCACCAGATTACATCTGCGATGGTAGCTTCTAGAATGCTGGTTTGCTTTGCCTCCGGGTTTGCCCAATTGAGAGCTTCATCCCTTTGGAAAACATATTCTACGAAACTTCCCCAATTAAAAAGGTCTTAGGATGCACTTATCGAGGGACCAATGATTGCAATGCCTAAAGCGCAAGGTCAGCGTGCAACAAACGGCCAGGCTCGGCTTGGTCGCTACTAAAGAGGAATACAAGATCTTATGTACCTTGCTTCATGGCTTAAGTCTTACGTAAGTCTCCAACACATTCAGGCCCAAGAAAAAATATGAAGTGGTATGGTGATATGACTCGATATGACACGATATGATATGACCATCTCACACATCCCTGACTCTGTGCACTGGTTTTTATATGCTTTATGGAACAATCCCGGTAAACTGCGTAGCAACCAGCAGTCCTTCTCGTTTTTGCCTGCCACATACAGGGCATCAAAGGGTGTGGCTCATGCGTCCGAGACACTTGATTGATCAAGCCCTGAAAGGCGTGGCTCATATTGCCTCCATGGCCTCTCGCTGGACTGGAGCGAAGAGCAATCGCCCAGGCCCAGGTGTTGAGGAATCTGATACAGTAGGTACATTTAAGGTCTGCCCACGTCAGAGTCCAGTGGTACGGACACGGATGGTATGCAGCACCAACCACGTTCATCTGAATGTGTTGGGGCGATTAAGTTTAAGTAGTTATGATATACTGTGATATACTGATTTACTGGATGTGTTGTTCATCCCGGCAGCCCCTGCCTGAACGCTGGCTCATCCTGCGTGACGGTGTCAGGTCGTGAGACACCAAAAAATCTGGGGTCAACTCCCCTGTTGCCATGCCAGAGTCATCTTTGGGGGGTCATTTCTTCATCCTTCAAACCCTGAAGCCACCAATCTGTTGGTACCACTGGTCGCTCTCTGACTCTGCATAGGCTTCTCAGAATCGTTTCTACATGGATAGATTGCAAATGATTTCGCCGTGGTCATCAATGACCCGATGCCGTCACCGAGACCTACGGTCACAGCTTCGTTTGGATTCGTTTGGTGACCCGTGCGCCGCTCCGTTGGTCGCCGTCCACCCGTTTCGGTCCTTCGAGGTGGGAAAGATGGATGGGAAGCCTGGGGGCTCGGAGTCTGGCTGACCCCGCTGAGTCTGCAGCTCGAGCGCGCTGGTCGGTCCTAAGGAGGGCCGCGTGGGTCAGTCGCTCCAAATACCGCGCGTTCGACGTAGGAGATGTGATGGGTATGGTAATGGTGGGCCTGGGCATATCTCAGACTAGATTTTTAGCTATATGGTTGGGTGTCCGATGTTCGTGTTCATTCTCCGGATTTCATATATATATATATTATATATATATATAATGTGCGTGTAATTGCACTGAGCTGCATATAAAATCAGAATGCGCGGAACCATGGCCGGAAGAAACCTGATTCTGCTGCACTCAAGTTGATGTGCCAAGGACAAAATGCCTTCAATTGACCCTTCACGGAAGATGTACTGCTATCTTCAGTCCCAAGTGACCATGGCAGCTTCTCTAGAATTCATGACTTCAGGCAGGCTTCAGACATCAACACAATCAAAAAGCCCGCAGTCCTCATGGCCGTGGCCTTCCTCAGGCATATGCGGCTTCTGCTGACGGACCACTTCAAGGCTTTGGAAGCGGTCGACCTCCATGGCCAGTTCCGAAACACGCCCCAACCTCGTGGGGTCGATCTGCGCCGTCTGGAGCCAAGACTGGACACCACAAGAGGACAAGTACTATAGTATTAGACCTGCTTATTAGACCGATCTTCCTTTTCTATCCTTTTCATGTGTCTTTGTTTCTAATAGCAATGGCCTCCAACCTAATAACATTAATGACGATGGCCTCCACCCTAGTAGCGATGGCCTCCAACCTAACTGCAGGGAATGCAACAGCGATGCTTTTGCGCCCAGCATGGGCGGCATGAGTGTAGAATCCAAATGCAGCTCATGTCCGTGGGTGTCCACTCTGAAGTTCCTGAAGCTATCTGGTGCATCAACGCATCAATCAATTGTGGGCTGCAGATTCTCAGCGAAAGACAATACCGAACCACAAGAGAGTCCTTCATTGAAAACACAGAAGTGAACCCAGACTTAGACTTAGACTGCCGAGAGGCCATAACATCATCTCACAAGCATCCGCAAAGCTTCTAGACCGTGTTCGATCTTTCCAATATCCAAGTCTAACCACGCAAGTTACAGTAGTAAATAGTAAATATGATAAATTCCATACCAAACATACCAACAAGACTATCCACCCTGTTCTCCATGGTCTCAATAGTTGCTTCATGGCCTGTTTCTCTTGGCTCCATCGGGAGGTATTCTTCTTGGAGGACTCCAATCGCGCCTGGCAGGTCCGAAAATGGGCGTGTGGCAGTTTTCTTAGAAGGTCTCAGTCAGTCCAACCGGGAAACATGGAACACCTATGAATAACCTGTATGAAAAGCACCTGTATGCCCTTGTCAGGTCCAAGCGGGACGATTCCCAGGGACCCTACAAGTCGAAAGCCATGGAATGGTTGGCCTCGAATCCATGAGCGATCGATCACATAGACGTGGGCCCTGCTGAGTTCCTCACTGTCATTGCAGCCTTCTCCTCCTGGTAGGATGCGCTCAACTCCTGTCATCCGCGGTGTTCGGATGACACCCGGCCCGGTGGATTCGCTTGGCCAAACTCCGGTCATGGTCATCACAATTCGCAGCGCAGTGGGGACATTTGCATCCCCACCTCGTGCTGAATTTCCAGCACACGAAAGGCTCCGTACAATGATGATCAATGATCTATGTTGCAAACTGACTGAGACACTTGCCAGCTCTTGTTGGGTTGAGTCCGGTCCGGCCTTCATACGTTGCTCCAGCTGCTTGGCAGCCTGAAAGGCCAGATTCTACTACCTCTTTGACAGCAATGGTGTTCATGTTGTTTCGTTTTCGGTTCCAGGCCATCATTTGTCGAAACGTCGGGCAGCTTCGATCTTAAACAAGGAACCTTGATCAACAAGACAAATATAGCCAAACATCTGCGCTCTTTGGTGCACGTTTCACGTCTCCGTGTTGCAAGTTCATTTCACACCAAAATATCCAAAACATCCCAAAACCACCATATAAATCCCCTTTATGAAGAGGTTGTTCAATCCCAAAGGGGGGTTGTATACTAATCAAGACGTCTACATAAAGCAGCCAAGTATAGCTAAACTCCAAGCAGGAGAGTTCGACGCTGCTACTCATGGCTGCTCAAACTTGACTTATCATACACAACATTGATCGTTCAAAGTCGGACCAGCGGCTGGTCCGGCTGCACGTGTCCGTCATGTCATCCAACCGTTTCAACAAAAGTTGTCCACTCATGTCCGCGTGTACCGTACACCAACGGATCACACGGCTGCTTCTTGTGAGTATCCAATTTCTCCTCATATTGGTGACGGGTGTCCATACGCAAAGCAACGAACACCAGGAGGAATCCGAGATGCATGCTCTTTCAATGAGCAGTCACGTGTCATGTTAATGTGTTTATCAAATCCGGGCTTTAAACGCGCAAGTGTGAACAGTTGTCAAGCACAAGTACAAGTGTTGACATGGTTCGTTTGCAGGTCTTCCCAGCCTCAGGGTGACGTACCAGGAGTCCAGCCATCTCTTCCTGCAAATCTCCCATCTACCGATCCACCCCACAGCTGGAGAGATTTCATACAATGTACAATCTGTCGTCTCTGCCCCAGCTGATAATAATTACCTCATACTTGAAGATTGCAAATTCGCCCCACTTGTCTGAGGTGAAAGCCCTTTCTCCTTTGAGGTGTGGGTGTGGCATGTTTGATCTATCAAATACTTTGCCAGCACGGCAGCGCCCTTCATCCCATGTCTTCAGCGCCTTGCTTCGGACCTCGCACCATCACACGGGTGCTCTAAGTGGTCATGACTCTGCGCCGTGGTCGGTTTCTTTCCAGAGCAACTGTAATTAGGGGGCAGGTGAGATCCCCTGATAATTTTGAGGTGTATCTATAACAGGTCTTTCAAGCAAAGCCAAGGTTGTACTGGCATGCACGTCCAATGATTGATACACGCAGAGTTGTGTAAAACAGGTGAGGGCTGATGGCAAGAGTAGGAGCAG
The DNA here is from genome assembly GCA_963970005.1 of Durusdinium trenchii. Taxonomy (NCBI): domain Eukaryota; class Dinophyceae; order Suessiales; family Symbiodiniaceae; genus Durusdinium; species Durusdinium trenchii. The sequence goes on along the minus strand of CAXAMN010016191.1, from coordinate 89,435 downwards.
TGCGACCCAAATGAAGACAAACCATCAAACTTGATTGATAAACCCGCTTACAACAAATAGATACAAATTACTGTAGTCTGTTGGCCGGACAAGTACCGTCCTAGTGGAGAAATCCCGTACCTGAGACTGAGACCTGAGAACCCTTAGGGTTCCCTTTTGGAGTGTCTTTTTGGTCCCTCACGCCGATAGACATCCCAGGAGAACGGCCGAGACAGCCGCACCCATCGCGGCCAAGCAGCGTTCAGGGGCGGTCTTGATCTCACTCGTTCGGTCATGGCCTGGTCTCGCCGTTTGCGAGGTCTCCGGTCGCACATCATTATCGGAAGGGTCAGACGACTCATGCCACCAGCAATGGTGTAACATACACCATGTTGAGAAAACACGGGCTGGCATGTGGTGCAAGGAAACAAGATCAAAAAACACCTTATTTTTTCGGGGTGCATCGTGTGTCAAGAGTAAGACAGGGCCTTCAAGGAACGCGAACAAGGTAGCAAATTCAATCCATTTAACATCCCTTTGTAGATTGGCCTGGTTGGCAAATTGGGGCCAATGACATAATCTCATAACATCCCAGTTCATCAACCTAACCAGAACCGTCTCGAATTGGAGGTTATGATGTTCTATCGTACGTCACTGCCAACGTCTCTCAACTATCATGTCGCCAAGCCCCAACTGTTGCAGAAACTCAGCACAGAAGGCCTTTACTTACCACGTATGTCGGCAAAAGAATGCCCAAAAGACACCCGTGACGGCAGTCCTGGTGTATCTACAGAACTTGAAGGCTATGTACAGCCGCGGCCCCCCGACCAAGTGCGACTTCATCGGAGCACCCCCATCTCTCTGAGGTTTCTGCGCCAGACTCTTCGCGGAAGGACCGCTCCAGGGAATGCATCTCGGAGGCCCTGAGCGAACTCGTCACGCTTGGCAAGTGACATGGTGGCTTAATCTACACAATCCCATTCTGCGCAATGAGGAAATACAAGTCAATAGACCTCGTGCAGTTCCAAGTCTTAGTTATTGCATTACAATGCCGAATGCATTTTCATGTTTTCAATCAGTGCATTCACTTTGGCGTTTGTGTACGGCTCCCATGGCAGGGCGTATGTGGAAAATGTTGATCTGATTTCTGTCCCTCATACTTCTCATCGTTTCTTGCTCCGCCCAACACGGCAGTCTCGAGGAATCTGAGTTCGATACATCTTGTGCCGCGCCTGGAAACACTTCAAAGATCTTCAAAGCATAAAAGAACAATTCTGAAACATACAACCACCCCACCCAACATTCCGATGATATACAATAGGTTATATATATATACCCTCAGGTGGCCTCGTTCGAGTCGCGCGGACGGAGCTTCTGCCGCTCTTCGTCAGTCCAAATGCTTGTGGACCTTGGGTCAGCCATGGCACAGCGGTCGGCCTCTGTTGACCAAAAGAGATCAAAAGAGCTTAGCAGGAATTGGATTGGCACAACGGTTTGACCATTGAAGGGAAGGTTGGATGGACATAATTCATCTGGCAGAAGTATGGTTTCGGGCCGCATTGCACCATTTTTCTCATTCGCACGTAATGACCTTTAGACCCTGGCCCGTGGAGCAGCGCGTTCTTCAACTGGCCAGATTTATATACAAGTGTTGGCTTGGACTCGCAAAATGGAGAAGGTGTGTCATGATTCGACCTGCATTTCAACATGGCAAAATCGATGCTCTTTTGGTGAGAGTTCACCGATATGATATGTATGTATCCATAAGACTGCCCACAGCTTCAAATTTCAACCAATCAACAAATTCCATGCAGACTGCCATCAGTACAACCTGGTGGCAATTAGCTGGTTTTGCTGTGGCCAAAGCCTCATTCTATTAATTTTGTTGTCTTCACATCCTTCAAGCCGCACACCTGCCAGCAACCTGAGTGAGGTCATCCTTCTCGGGGAGTTCTACCTGGTTCATCCTGGTCGACAAGCACGCCTTCTCGTCCATGTCTGCCTCCAATTTGGCTAGCTTGGCTTTGTGCTCCCGCATGTGGCACCGGTCCTGGTTGCAAAGGATCATGACCCAAATGATGGCCTGGAACAGTTTCAAGCTTTGGAAACAATCTCAACAACATCATCAAGACCTGAGTGTCAAAAGACCTTCGAAGTCTTCATCATTGAAGCACGGAGGAAGACGGAGGACCTTCTCGTTTTGAGAGACGTCCTTCTTGAGCCCTTCTTGAGCACGCTCCTGGCATTTCATCTGGACAATTTGTTGGTAATTACGGCGGCTTCCTCACATGCAAAAAGCCACAAGTGTCACTAACGGCCTCCCATATCAGGAAGGCCTACATCTGGTAACTGGATCAAACATATCAATCCTGTCCACCTATTAAAAACATGGGCCCCCCCTATTAAGAGAAACTCATCGCATTTTTTTAAGGGGTCCCTGAAATTGGGTCACCTGGCCAGAGCTTCAAAACCCAAAAGTAGTCCAAAAAATAGTTATATAAAATCATTTATTAAACTCCTATCAAAAATTAAAACCCTCCAGATCGAAGGGTCTTCCTTTTCCCCTACAAAAACCTTTTCGCTGTGCCATGGGGTTTTGCACAACCTCGGTGGCAAGTGCGTTTGCGTGAGTCCGTGCCATTGGAGGAAGGAAAACCTGCTTGTGTAAACGCGGCGTGTCATGGTGGATAGATACACAGGGTGGACAGATGTGGGCAGTTACGGTTGTTTTTGGAACCTAATAAAAGAAACTACTCCCAAAATCGGCCATGTTGGTAGTTTAGTAGCGGTTTGAAAGGGCGATAATTTACAAACAAATACAAGCCGAGTTTAGGGTTTCGGACGTGGTGTCTTTTTTAATTGGGGAGGTTTTTTTAATAGGTACTCGGGATTATCAGGATATTATCAGGATCTAAACACTTATTCCCGAGGGATCATAACAAAACGTTTATTCCTAACCCAGTGTCCGAAGAGCGTGCAACCTTAAATCTGCCGGCGGCTTTTCGCACACGAACACCTCCACCAGCAGCATGCAGAGCCGGCAGCTCACAGAAAAACAATGCTGTCTGGCAGAACCAGCGGCACACACCAAAAGAGCTTGTTGTTTTGCTCCTACCGCGAACCGACCTTACTTTGAGTTCATACTATATATATATATATATAATTTCATCTAAATTCAAGAGCTTTGCTCTGGCCGTGACTCAACATCTTGAAGGACTATTGTTCTGTCAACGGGTTGATATGATGACGGCCTCTTTAACGGCTGTGATGACGGCCACTTCGACAATAACAAACAAAGAGGCTGAAAAACCATGACAGTTAAACCTCGACGGTGACTATGACGGGCTCCCCCTGTGGTCGCCACCAACGACGGCACGCACAACGGGCTGTCAAAAAAATGCACAAAGAACACCGACGGCCAACATGACGACCAACTTGACGATCTGAACGGCCGCTAGCTCAACACCCTTTAGCTAATTGCCCTGCTTGCTCATCAGCTGATTGAATGGTTAAGTTATGACTGGCTTAGTGTTTGTGTCGTAAGCGCTCCTAGGTTTGTCTTCACTATATACCGCCAAAATGGTCATCACTGCAAAATAAGACCTATTTCAAGGCTATTTATTTCGGTGAACATAAGTAAGCCTTATTTCATAGAAATACAGCTGCTTGCTTCAGTCAACTTGAACTACATATCATTATATATATATGCTAGCCCCCCCCCAAAAAAACCTATGTTTCTGAGCGCTGGTGTGCAGTTGGTAAGCATATTTGTTCATTTAACTATGTACTACAAATATATCCAAATCCATAAGGTTATGTGAGTTTACTAAACAGTTCTTGGATGGAGTAATCTACTTTGTATATTCAACTCTACGCTACTTTGTATATTCAAATTCAAATTTGTATTTCAATTATTTGTAAATATAGATTCTAATTTACTATAGATTCTAATTTACTTGGGATTCAATGCAAGCCTAACTTTAATTTGATTTCAAGCTAATTCTAACTTCATTGCTATACAAGTCAGGTTGAATTCTAATAGTGTATTCTTTTTCAATTTAGTTTTAATTTGAGTGAACTTCTTCTAGAGAAGTGGTGTTACTTTGAACATGAGAGATTTTGTATCTTTTTTTCCAATATAGAAGAATGTGCTTTCTTAAATGAATTAAATTCACCACCAGCAAACCCACTCTCTAGAATGACACCAAAACTGAATTAGAAGTCCATGTGCATTGAACTAGAATCAATATAGGATGAAATTAGACATATAGAAACCAAACCTAATTTGCAATGACAATAGTGTAAAATCCGATGTGTAAAACAATTGAATCTGAACCGTATAAAGGCATTACACTTTTGCAATTGATTACTAGTAAATTGGAAGAGTCAAAGTTACAATTGAACCCAAAATAGAATGAAATAGAACTAAATTAGAAGTACAGTGGACTGGAATTAAATTAGAGTTGAAAGAAACACATTGAATATTAATCCATTGCTTAAATTGAAATTGACTTAGAACTAAGGTAGAATTGAATTAGAGTTGTTTTGCCTAGAGCTTGGTTAGTAGAACAGTATTGACTTAGAACTAAATTGGAATCTAAGTTCAATTAGAATTGAACTAGGTGTAATTTGCCATCTTAATTTGATTTCAACTATATAAAGTTCAAGTAGGATCATTTTCTATTTACATTAGAAGCACGTTGCAGATTCAAATTTAGATTTAATATTGAATTCCATTAGATCTAAAATAGCCAAACATAATTAGAATTAAAATAGAAATGAGTAAATTAGAATAAAAACTGAATTAGAATTTGTCTATACAATGAAGTTAAGCTAAATAGACTTAAATTAGAGGCTTAAAGTAGAACTATGTTACATACTCAAATTAAAGTAGAACTATGTTACATACTCAAATTAGAATCCATTTAAAGTTCAATTAGACTTCAATTAGACTCAACTTGGAAACTTAAATAGAAATACAAGTGATTTTAAATTGGAATAAGAATTGACTTAGAATTTAGTTAAATTGTATGTGCACTAAAATTCATAGAAGTAAATTAGAGTTGAATTAGTTGTTAATTAGAATTGAATGAGGAACAAATGTCGGTAATCAGTAATATTCCAGGATCAAACTGTACTTAGTGCAATTTTGTCACTACCAGAGAATGCCAGAGAATGCATTCCTGCCCAATACCAAGACCAAGACCCAAGATTTGCAAGTCTTGTGGAAAATCTTGGAAATACCAAGACCAAGATCCAAGATTTGGAAAATCTTGGAAATACCAAAACCAAGATCCAAGATTTGCACAGAAGTCTTGTGGAAAATCTTGGAAATGGATCTTGGACCTTTGTATTTCCAAGATTTTCCACAAGACTTCTGTGCAAATCTTGGATCTTGGTCTTGGTATTTCCAAGATTTTCCAAATCTTGGATCTTGGTCTTGGTATTTCCAAGATTTTCCACAAGACTTCTGTGCAAATCTTGGATCTTGGTCTTGGTATTTCCAAGATTTTCCACACAACTTCTGTGCAAATCTTGGATCTTGGTCTTGGTATTGGGCAGGAATGCATTCTGAATGCATTCAACGCATTCTGACTGCATTCCTTCCAAAGTGGACAAAGAAGTCATGCAACCTACGTGCACAAGTATATATATATATATGGCCCCCCCCAAAAAAAAAAAAAAAGGATCAAAAGGCAACCCAAAATAGACACAAAATATTGCAAAAACCAGAAAAAGTGATGTGAACATAGGTTTTTTTGGGGGGGGTACCATATATATATATATATACCGCCAATGCGGTCGCCATTGCAAAAAAGGATGCCTGTTGTGCTTAGTTTGTTGCCCAACACCCCCGACACCCTGAACGTCCAACACCATCAAGTTCATCGTCATGCGGCTTTAGCGTATCTTCATCGTGATCAAAAAACGGCTCGTCAAGTTCATCGTCGTTGTCATCGCCACCATCGACTGCACCATCATCGTCATCAGCAAAACGGCCCGTCAAGTTCATCGTCGTTGTCATGGCCGCCATAGACTTCACCTTCATTTCATCGTCATCAAAAAGTTGCCAGGAAATAGGAATACCATGTGCAGATTTCAAGGCGCGAGAGGGGGGTTTGAGGGAGGGCACCAGCGAACAAAACCTACCGCCTACCGCTGCAAAATAACAAAAAACTTATTTAAGCTTCCTTCCTTCCTTTCTTCCTTCCTTCCTTTCCTGAATAAAAACACATGTTTAACTTATATAAGCTTCCTTCCTTCCTTTCTTCCTTCCTTCCTTTCCTGAATAAAAAACATGTTTATCCTATTTATCCTGATATATAATCTGGTTGATCCCGATCATAATTTGAGTTTGATCCTGATATGTTTTGATACCCATGCCCTCATCTCGGCCAGATTCATCTGTCTTTCTTTGCAGTTATGCCATCTACTGTCACCAACATTGGTCAACATTGCAAAATCCTCTACAGTCTCTTGTAACTTCGCCTGGATCATCTCATTGATGCCATCCATCCCACGGTTCTCCACAAAGAAGCGCCGATGGAGCTCCAGCCTTTCCATGTACAATTAAAAGTGCATAAATGTGCCGTAATGCACACAATGTACTTGTTCACTACATCAGGTGTCATGTTTGTATAATGAGCTCAATCACGCATATATAAATTGGCCCATGGGTGGTAGAAGACTGGACAAAGAGGGGTAAAGATCGAGGTAGTCATATAGTGAGTGCTGAGTACATGGACATGGACCTGTGCATATGTGCAAGAACTACTGAGCAAAACACAAGGGTGCCCCTTAAGCCAACAGCATGGCAGTGAGGCGAGCTATGGCACTTTTGAAAATATGCTAAATGTTCCACTCTCCAACACAGGGCATGCCCCACTTTCCCAGCAGCCTCCGCCACAACAAAATATACGAGTACATTTCAAGGCCGATGCCTTCATCTTTGAAACCATCCAACACGACATGGGCGATCTCTACCACAGAACCCATCATGTGCTTGGTTTCAAGAAACGGCCTCAGAATGGAATGCAGGACCCCTGGACCCCGTGACATGTTCCTGGTCTCCCTGAAACCTTCGGTCGATGCGGCGATCTCTGGGTGTCCTCGCACTGCCTCACGCCGGGCCGAGGCACCACGAGAGGAACACCTGGAAGCGCAGCCGGGCTTTGCCGGATGGAAGGGATGACAGGACCGGTCAGGGCAGGATGCGCAGGTGAGGCAATTGGAGCATCACTTGGTTGAGAACACCTTTAAATACAGGTAGATGATAGATATATACCTTTCAAAGCACCAGCACTTGCACCACCCTGCTCAACCATTGAAAACGCTTTGTGGCCAACCTTGCTGATTCAGAAGTCCATTGATGTTCTACTCACTTGCGAGGGGAAATGTCTGAGCGCCAGGCCAAGTAGGCTCCGCCATGCCTTCGGCAGAAGCGAGCACCCGCTGAAGAGCCAAAGCAGCAGGAGCAGGATGGACACGCTGCTTGGCAGCCGAACCGTTGCTGCCGCTGCCAGCAAACACAAAGCGAAGGCTCACACTCGCTTTAATTAGACCTGTGTAGCTGCTTCTGTTGTTTGTATTAAAGTATATTAAGTATATACAGTATATATCTGTTTCGAATTCGAACGGACCTGCGTTTTTTTGGAGGCTCAATGGTGAGACCTCGTCACTCTGCCCACCACAAAAACCAAACCAAATACACAACTTCAACTCTGTAGTCTGTAGACAGCAGTTTTGACCCGGGCCGGGAACCCCCAATAAAAACATACTTAATAAGCACCAAACATCACCGGTCGCACACACAACAAGTATTGATCTCGTTGCTTCGAGGAAGGCATATACAGTATTACGGTACAGGTATGCATATATAATTATATACAGTACTTGAATCAAACAATACTGCTGGATTGAATTGCAGTGGGCACACTAGTTTTGTTCGTGACACCACTGCACACGTGAAGTGAAGTGCCCATAGTGGCCTGCCAGTGTGGCATCCAGGAATCCAGAATTGTGGTTTTTCTGTATGAATGTGAAGTAGTTTAAGCCAGCTTTCTATTAGATCATCATCCCTCAATGCCAGAAACAATCCACCAGGCCCCTGTTGACGTGTTTGAAGTCCGGCAGCAGCTGAAATCCAAAATGTCCCTATCCGCCTTTTAGCATCAATAACAATAGATTTATCAAATGGCCGTTCTAGGTCCAGGCTCTCCATAGCTCCCATCACTCATCCTCAAACTCGCTCGGGTCGCCGTAGCAGCGGTTCGTCATTTTCCACTCACTTCACCAGCGAGGCCAATGATCCAGCAGCTTTCGATGCGATCTGCAGGAGCTTCTGCTGGAGACTCCTCGAGAAGAGCGGAAATATCGCAAGAACACCCTCATGTTTTGTGGTCGCCGGTTCGGGACACCGCACTCGCCAGATTTGGGGCTGGGCTGTGATGCTGCAAGCAAGCCTGTAAGCCACCAGTCCACATTCAATGATAGCGACAAGTACAGCCAAATTAAATTGTTCCGATGCAAGTATTTAGAAAAAAACAAGGAAGCCGACATTCAAAAGATTTGCAGCGGTGGTGTCTTGCATTCCTGTACATGTGCTTTCTTGGGTGCCGAATCTGTCAGATCGGGGGACGCAAAGTAACAATTAAAACCACATGGGAAGCGACCGAACTCTTCTCTGAGAGTACCTCTGTCCACACCTCTCAAAACATCTCACAAGAAAATGGCATCAGATTGCCAAAGCACTTGGCTTAACATACACATTCGAACATTCAATGCCCCCTTGTGAACCTGAGAGTTCGCGACGGATCAACAAGTTCAACCCCTGGCTGAGCTGCTGGCATCTGCGTCTCCGCCCTGGCTGTTTCGATCAGCTTCTGCTGCTCTTGGACCGATCTAAGCCTCGTTCGTGGCGGCAGGATGGCGGCAACGTCGTTCCAAGCACTTGAACATGTTCTCATGATGCATCGCAGTCCAATGCAGCAATGCAGATTCGAGGAAACCATGAGAAACCTTATTTGCCAGCATTTAAAACATCAAACCAAGCCTCAAATATTGGAACTTCGGCAAGCTATCCGCACTGAACCAACTGATCCATTGGATGAGCCAGATTCACTGTCTACTCATTCACAAGGCTGAGCCAAAAACTCCAGTGAACAGTCATCAAAAGAGGTCTGTTTGTTTCCCCTATGCTTGTTGTGACCTAACACAAAGCCCGCACAACTGCTTGCGCCGGTGTGAAAGGCAGCTTCCGCAGAGCGAGCGTGCAGCGTCCGCAGAAAGTTCTGATATCCAGACGCAGACTACAAAAGATTGACGATATAAAACGGAACTCAATTGAAATGAAATCTCTTATTTGAGACCAACCCTTGTAGCAGCAAATTCAGCTTCTCTCAAGCAACGGCGCCGTCTTCAATATTATACATATATATATAGTTATTACAGTAGTTCTTTTTTATAACAAGGCAGCCCTTCTCCACCCGAAGGGCACCCCTTCCACTTCCACCCAAACCAGGCAGGCTGCTGAACAGTCCACACTGCAAGCACATACATTCAAACTTCAACTCAAACTTAAACAATCGAGACTTGTTGCAGGCGAGTTTGTGTGCACCCTGGCCGTATCCAGGCCAACCCCAGTGTAAAACTCCTGATCATGCAGTACAGTAGAAATACTGCATGACGCTGCTTCAGAGCACTGACTGGACTTCTTCTAGCAACTTCATCAGTGCTCATGGCCAAAGTGGGGAATGACGTAGTGGGTCACATGACCATAGCTGGCTTCTACCCATCGCTCCAGTTGTAAGTTATATTATTGCTTCCGTCCATCGCTCTGCCAGCTCATGGCTGCGAGCCTAGGCACACCAATCCATCTCGTCAAACCATCCAAATGTTGCTGTACAAATGACATACAATGTCCAAGGACCCTGGGTGGTCAAGGTGCTGCCTGGTCTTGGTGATGGTCTGGTACTGCATTGTGGTGTGGCAGCCGATTCGATGGAGGCGAGGACCAGGTGTACTGCCAGTTGTCCATGCCCTGTCGCACTCAAAGGCATCGGGGTCCAACATCACTTTGTGTGCAATGACTTGAGGTGGAGGAGGAGGAGGAGGAGCACGAGGACGAGCAAGCAGGAGCACTGTGTGGTCCACTTCACATCCTTTCCGTGGTAGTAGTGCTGGTCCACGTTGTGCGACATCTGATTGCAAATTGGCAAGCGAGTTCTTGTAGCCTTGGGATCCACTTCATAACAAACTCCTCCGAGGCCACGTTCTTCAAACCAACAGGTGCGGAGAAGCCATGCGACTTCTCGTTAACCACTTGAGTCAATGACGTTTTTTACATGTTTTCCCCCCACTGTTAATGCAATCTTCACCATCCTCATGCCTTAATTAAGGGAGCACCACCGTCAGGGTACCCCAGAATAATTGTTTATATATTATTCCGCTATGCCGCATGCCTCGACCTCATTTCGTGAAAATTATTCTGACCGGGGGCGGTCCCCAGGCCATCTACACGACGTCGCGCGACTTCCCTCTCCGCACCTGACCACCGAACGCTGCGCCACGGCGATGCCTGCGCAGAGATAAGGAACCCTGGAATCCCCAAGCCTTGAGCCGTTGGACATCCCCGGTCCCCAAATGTCCCCAATCAGTTTTGATGTGAACCATGCAGAACCTTGGCATCACAGGCGGGTTCCAGCCTTCAAGTTCAAGCTAGTTGCGACATGTTGCAACAGGCAGAGCAACGGTCAAGAAAAGCAGGATGCCAAATGCATCCAAATGCACCATTCAACCTCACCAAAGTTGTTGCGAAGGGGCTGAGGCCGGCGGAGGCTGGCTGAGACACGGCCAGCCTCTTCCACTTGAGGTGTTTCTAGTTCATCCACCCGTCCACCCGTCAACGGGGCTGAATGCAACTCTGGTCATGCAAAGCCCCAAAGGCCTGTCTTTCGCTTGGATCCTTGCAGCAGGCTGCCGGAAACCTGCCAGGGCAATCAATGTGACTGGCTTGCAGCGTAGCGTGGAACTTGTGGGGCTACAAGCTATTGAAGAAGTATCCATCCTACCTCTACGCCGAGATGTGAGCGAGCATGTCACGATTCTGAACAGGAAGGCTCCAAAGAACATTGGTGTTGCGGGAATGATTTGCTAGTGGGATGACTTACACAAATGAACGGTCAACCAAGGACCTGGCTGGTCGTCAAAACGCTTCAGACCCTCCGTCTGCCCGTCGCAAAAGTTTTCATTGCGCTCCGCAACTGGTTCGAAGTTGTTTCAACGACTCTGGTGGCAAAGCATGCAGGCGCCCTTGCAGCGAAGGCCGCCTCGACTAAGAAACATACAAACAAAGAGAGAGAGAGAGAGGGAAGGAGGGAGGGAGGGAGGGAGGGAGGGCGAAAGAGACATTGCAACTTGTTCTCCATCTCACTGTGCCTTATGGCAAGAGCCCGGGTTTCTCAGAAACTACTTGCAAGGAGGAAGTTGGAAGGTGGAAGAGGCTAGAGGTGCCCCCAAACACTGCCACCGTGCGCAAAGAGCGAGAGCCAGCGAGAGAGAAAGAGAGAAAGAAGGAAAGAAGGAAAGAAAGAAAGAGGGAAGGAAGGAAGGAAGGAAGGAAATAAAGACAGACAAACAAACAGAAAGAAAGAAAGCAAGGAAGGAAGGACGGATGGATCGATGGAGGGAGGGAGGGGAAAGAAACCTGCCCCAAAGCTCGAGCAGTGCTCTGCACACATGAAATGGATCAAACATGAACATGATCAAGTATCTCCCCAAATTGGAGCCACGATTTCCCACTCTTTGAGGTCCAGGTCCCCAGATTGATCTCACCAAGCTTCAAATCCACCTCTGTCTCCTCAGCAGTGAGATCGGTGCCTTTCCAGAAGGCCTTCGGGTCATCGACCACAGAGCTCATCGCTGCGATGCCCTAAGCTCGTTTGGACGAGTCGTTCACTGGGATCTCAGTAAACGGCTCTGTGGACGAGGGAATGGGCCCTGAGCTCGTTTTTCCGTCTTGACGTGAAAACTACATGATAGACACTTGACAAACCTCTCAGCCCGGTGAAATCCACAAACATCAAACACATGAAACATCCCGAAACCATGTCCAACCTGGCCTCAATCTCCCCAAAGGGATGCTGCAATAGCTGCTGAAGCGCTCGCAAGAAGTCGCGGACTTTGGATCCTGCGGCTTCACGGCTTCACTTGGACCCCACACAAAGCATGAAGGCGCACTGAGAGGCATGACAAGCCCTCTAGCTGCATAGGCTCCAGTTGCATTCCGTCAGTGCCTTTAGACAATCTTAGAAAGCACCGATCTGACTAGTGATGACTGTTGTTTGCTGCCGAGCGCGTCTTAAAGCTTGAAGCTGCTATATAGATAGATTTGTATTTTGCCCCCCCCATAGCCTCCCAATCACCAAATCCCAACCCAAGAATCCAGACCTGACGAGCAAGCAATCAAGCAAGCCACAGGCTCCCGTGGAGACAAAGAGGGAACCATAGAGAACCCATGCAACTGGCAGACTTTTCGATGGAGAGCTCGGCCGGGAAAAAGCACAAACCACTGGGATTTCACCGTCCGAGTGCCAAGCCAAAACACTGCAGATCTCACAGGTCCGTCAAGACCACCTAGAGAATCATCCAAGCAATTGCCCCACTCATACGACTCATACGCATGCAAATTCCTGTCGTCCAAGCGCAACACATTTCACCGTATCAGACACCCATGCTTACTCTTGCTTCTCGTGAGGTCTCCCAACGACCGGCCCAACGACCTCGTCTCAACTCGGCTCTGTTTGGACCTCCTGGCCTTGCTTCTTGAGCTCCACCAGCTTGGCCGCCTCCATCAGCACGTGGCTGCGCAAACTGAGCCGCGGCACGGCCGCGCGCAAGGCGTCGGGATCCTGGGTCGCGCACGGGGATTGGAGGAGTGGTCCGGTTGAATGTTGAATTCAACCTAAGAGCGATGGCCTCCAACCTACTGTTGAATTCACACGCAGGGAGGAGATGCAACGCTTCAATAATCTTCAATATGCTTCAATCAAAGTGACCGTCAGTTCTGCGCAGTAGATTCACAGCTGTCTCCAGACCTTTGCACTCCCTCAAGCAACAATGGAAGTGTATGGAACATAGCGCCGTGGGAGACCGTCTTCCTGTAGAAAAGGGGTGCAAAGGGTTCTGTTGAGCTTTGTCTCTTTTCTGGCAGTTCCGCAAGGTATTGGCACAAGGAGGTTCGCAACAGCCTCCTGAAATGAACGGTTGCCGCTCCCAGCTCAGTTTTGGCAAAGTGCTGAAGGGTTGCGAGACGTTTGGTGAAATAAGGCTGGAGCACTGGAAGAGCGGGTCTGGGAGTGGAGTGGCAAGCGATATGGAATTAGAGAAGGTCTTGGACTGAGGCGTTGAAAGCCACTCTAGCATACCTAATTCAAGGCTCTGGTCTCAGCGCTTGCAGCTCTTGCAGGAACTCTTCCAGCCCTGCGGTGCTATTGGCACCTGGCACTGCTGGCTGTCAGCGACGGGATCTTGCTGGGGACAACCCCACGGGTGAGCATATTATCGGATTGGCCTAGGGTCTAGAGGCTAGAAAAAAAGTTCTGCAATGAGACTTCCGGATATATAAAGAAAACCAAGTTGAATACAAAGCAAACCCTTGTTCAAGTTAGAGTCCTGGTGCTCCCTGTATGCTGCCTCCTCAAGAGAGAAGCTGCCAAACAAAAAGGTGATGCCAGTACAATAACACCCCAAAACATCCAAAATCAACAAAATTCATTCTGGTTCTTGGCACAGCCCAACCTATATATAAGCCTACCCGTAAGTCAATCCCACCCCATCAAAGGAATGTACGAAAAGCGGCATTGGATGTTCCTCGGTGCAAAATCAGGCATGGATGGCCTGTTCTCCATTTCAGTGACCTGTAATTTGCGTGTCTGGTTTTTGGCCAGGGGCCTTCTGCACCAGTTTACAGTTTCACCTCGTCAACCAGTCGGCCCTGGCGCCTACAGCCTCGGCGAAGCTCTCGCGCAAGCTCTCTGCGGGAGGGCGAGCAGCGCTCGGAGCCAAGAGCTCGGCCAAAAGGCGGCTGGCACGTGGGTAGTCTGCACCTAGCGGCCAGCAGCTTATCTGAAACCCATGCAGTTCCCAAAGTCATGTCAAGGTTTCGGCGTGTTTTCCCTGCCACAAGCGTTGGATTGTCCTCTGTCTCCGGTAGAGTGGGTGAGGTTGGAGTCATCTTTGGAGGGGTCTTTCAACCTGTGATTGGTGGGGTCTTTCCATGGCCGAAAGCTCAAAAACTCAATAGCAACTTGAGGCCAAGGGGGGGGCGAAAGCTAGCGCTCCAGAATGGGAAAGTGGAGGGCAGCGAGGTAGGAAAAAACACGGCGCTCTTTTTGGAGGCAGTCGCATGGAGTAGCAGAAGGCAGGACGCCTTGCACAAGTTGGGCGGGGCAAACGATTCCAGGTGAAGAGTCCTTTATATGTGGCTCTTTACCCGGATCCTCCTGCGAGAGAAGAGAGAGAAGAGAGACGGAAGGACGAGAGACAGAGAGGAGAGAGAGAGAGAGAGAGGAGAGAGAGATGAGAGAGAGATGAGAAAGAGATGAGGGAGAGATGAGAGAGATGAGAGAGAGATGAGAGAGAGAGATGAGAGAGAGAGATGAGAGAGATGAGAGAGAGAGAGAGAGACAGTGAGAGTGAGAGTGAGAGTGAGACTGAGACTGAGACTGAGAGTGAGAGTGAGCGAGTGCGGCCGCAAGATACGCAACGCTAACCGCATGCCAAAGAGCGACGACAGGACGGAGTCGAACTTGCGAAGAGGGAGGAGGGAGGGAAGGTGGGAGGAAGACAGTTTCAGCCACCTCGTGTGCACCTCAACCCGGACCAACGGTCGTCTTAGGTGCGATCTGCTGTCCGTCGTCTTCCACTTCAAGGATCTCAAGTTGGAGGTGATGCGGCTCCGACCGACCAATGGAGCTACACTCCCAGGTGAAGAGTCCTTTATATGTGGCTCTTTGCCCGGATCCTCCTGCGAGAGAAGAGAGAGAAGAGAGACGGAAAGACGAGAGACAGAGAGGAGAGAGAGAGAGAGAGAGAGGAGAGAGAGATGAGAGAGACAGTGAGAGTGTGAGAGTGTGAGAGTGAGAGTGAGGGGAGTGAGGGGAGTGAGGGGGGGGGGGGGGGGGGGGCTTCGACCTGAAAAATCAGGGGTTAGGATTTGCACCCGATCGAAAGAAACCTTGCTATCGCAAGAGTAACTCCAGCTAGCTTCGCTAGCTTTCGTGACAAACCCAGCGCTGGACAGCAAAAAGGGACTGGCCGGCCATAGATGGGAAGATGGCGCGGTTTCCGCAAGCGGAATGTACTTCTGGTGTCTGGGTGTCTGAGGGCGACTTTGCAAAAAGGTTTGCCATCATTTTTTGCACTGTGCAGCCCCCGAAAACAAGAGTTCATCCTTGCACACCGGAAGAGTTCATCATTTGTCTTCATCATACACTGTGTCTTACACTGGTGTTCGATGAATTGATGGTTGCATGTGTTGTACATCTCCCCGTTTCATCGTACATACAAACCCACACCCCACAAGGTGGAAGGGCTATCGAGGGGCCACGACGGATCGATCGCGAGTTGGTGTGTGGAGGGTGCAAATTTCCTTTTATAATGTAATATATATATATATATATACAATATATATATATATATTATATATATATGGTATACATGATCTTGTCAGTACTACTGGGACTTTGAGATCCGATCATGTGGCCCATGGTGGAGGCCTGTTTGCTCCAGCCATGTGGTCCATTTCTTCACCACGCAGCCAGGACCGCGGTCGGTGCCACACGGGCGACCTGCAGAATTGGCCAAAACACCCCTCGCAGCACATGAAAAACAACTGATTCAAGCAGTTCGCTGGTTGCGGAATGCTCTGGAGCCTAGAACGTGCTTCTGCAACAATATGAATATGAAAGATCAAAGGTCACTATCAAATTATCAAAGGTCACGCTCACTTCCTTCTTTACTTTTACTCTGAGATGCTCTCGCATGCTAAATATGAGCCGCCACACACAACATACACTGTCTCTTTTTTGTACATGAGGTTTGTTCATCTGAACATGGCAAAGGCCTCTGCTGGATGATCTCTTGCGGCTTCTGGCTGCAAGCAAAAACGTCCACTGCCACTTCACCAAAAGCATCCAAGTGTGCGTCTTTGGCAGGACTTTGGGGTCTCTTCGACAAAAGTTCAGCACCTTCTGCTTGTTACGCAAGGGAGAATTTCATCCCATGGCAAAAGTGCCACAAGTGATTAGAGATAAACAGCCCCCTAGCAGTTCCAGGAAAGCCGGAAAGCTCACCCCTCCCTATATATATATATATATATATCTGTGTGTGTGATGGTGTGTACATATATATATATATCTCTCTCTCTCTCCATGCACATGCCATCGCTCCATCGGCCCACTACCCTCTGTCCCCCCGTCTTTCCACCATCCCATGGCCCCGCCCATCAGCTCAGCGACCCGAGGCCAGCAAACCCAGCCGGAGCTCCATTCGCACCACGTAGCAGCGCTCAAAGAGCTCGTCAAAATGCTGCAGCTCCCGCTGTGCCTGCACTTCGGCATAGATAGATAGATAGTTAGATAGATAGATAGATAGGTAGATAGATAGATAGATAGACAGATAGATAGATAGATTAGTAGATTAGATAGATAGATGTGGTCTAAACCCAAAAACTGAAGAAACAAAGGCACCAAATTCTGGCTCTCCAAATCCCAACATCCAAACAACTGACGGGCAAAATACTGCAACTGGGTCCCACACCCGCTTGAGGTCAAGCCACTCTCCTGCGTCGCACTGAGCTCAACAAATCTTGCCGTGTCTTATCCGATGTTGTTGGAATATATTCATGTCTGACCGTGAAAATCCTTCATCAATCTGTGCTCTGTATGCATCCAATGTGTCACATGTACCCTGAAACAGACCTCTGCATTCAAAACTGAACATTCTTCAAAAATGACTTGGTGCTTCACTGGGAACTCCTATGACACCGTATGACACCACACAATCACACCCTCATTGCCACATGGTTCCGCCTGGCTCCGCCCAGCTGGTGGCATCCGGCTCCCGGTCCACCAGGAAGGGCGTCCCCGTCAAAGCGTCACTCAGTCTGCCAGGTGGGGAACCGGTGGAACCCGTGGAGCCCGTGGAACCCCACCCGGCACGTACATGCGCAAACGTGCGCGTTTTCCAAGGTAGTAAGAACTTTAAAACATTTGAATTCACGCCTTGCACTTGCCTGATTGGGAGGAACATGTCGGCAGGGAGGCAAACTCCCCCCTACCTCCCTGCCCCTGGGCCCCCGTTGCTATCCCACCCGCTATTTAGGGTAACAGAAGGAAATCGCACTCAACACACTTGTGTGTTGGTGCCTTTCCTTCTGTTTCTCCTGCCCTACTTCTAGCTACCCGGGCGGTTCAAGACAAAAGTCCCGCTCGCTAACTACTTTCGTTTAACTAAGTGGGCCTCGTCACTACACCTATCTTTCTTTCTTGCCCTTTTCGTTTGCTCTTGTGTTGTTTCTTTTTCTTTTTTTCTAAGGCGTTTTAGGTGGCTAGTCAACCTCCGGCGCGCCAATATTGGCGCTATGTGTGCAAAGTTGTTGCCCTAAAATCGTTTCATGTAAGGGATACAGAGCGCCGATAGCGGCACAGTGTGTGTGTTAACACCTGTCTCTAAGGCTTGTACCTGGTAAGTCTGCCGTAGGTTCCACTAGAAGGCTGGGTGCTACTAGTAGCTTCTGGCCTTACTACTAGGAACCAAACTGAAACAAACACAGCGCGAGTCAAAAAAGAGGCAGGGGGATCACGGACGTTTGGCTTGGCCTGATCCAACGAATCTCCAGCCATTCGTCAGGATATTCTCGAGGGACGCCTTGAGAACGTACCTGCAAAGCCTGTTGAAACTGTTGAATAAGCTGTCCACTGCAGTGCTTTGCACTAATCGACTAGTGACCTGCGAGAAACCTTGTTCAACATCTACAAGTCTATCAACTCTGCCACCTTTCGTTCTTTCAGTTCATCAAGTCAAGGGGGACTTCACACTGATCCTAGCACTTGCGAGCAACCATCCAAGTGTGTGTGTGTGTGTGTGCGTGTTGTTTGTGTGTGTGTGTCAAGCCCCGACAGCAAAGAGCGTTTGGATTTGAGTTGTTAATCATGCCGTCGGAGACTCTCTGACTCTCTCTCTCTCTCTCTCTCGCTCTCTCTCTCTCTCTCTCGCTCTCTATCTGCGGCATATTTGCCGCAAGTGCAGCTACATGTGTGCAAGCAAATATGCCTCAAGTAACCGGGGCTGAGGTCGGGATTCCGTCTCATCTTGTTAGTGAAACAGTTTTCCTTTTCAAACGCCCTGGGCAAAGCTTCATGCATCTGTCTGTGCCAATCATGATTCGCTCATCATATCTCATCATGAAAGATTGGTTGATTCAAGTTTCACCGGATGTTTCGCTCACTGGCTCACTGCACCCTGCCTCTCGAGATTCCACTTTGCAATCTCTGGCTGCGCGCCAAAGGCATACCTCTCGGACACCCGTGTCCAGTGTTGATACCACATGATACTGCATATGTTTCTTGGTGTTTTGGGGTGGGGGCTTGCTTTGACCGCTTCAACTTGACCTAGTCGAACTATATAATATATATATGTGTTGCTGTTGCTTGATATTAATCTATAATTCTAATTACATGTTGTTGCTTTCTTAGTTCTTGCGTTAGGGACCAAAACCGTTTCTCGTCTTTATATGACAGCCAAATTTATATGAAAGCCTCTCCTCATGACATGGCAGAATGGAATCTTGCCTGAAAAAAAATCATGTCAACACACACACACACACATATATATATATATATTATATATATATACACCATCTCACCAAGCATTAGCCAAGAAAAGCACGGCTTTGCGTTTTTCAGTTTGAGCACCGGGCAGTGTCATCAATATGATTGGGAGCCCATCCAGGGTCATACTTCGACAAGAAGCCATAGACATTCCTAGGACGCCGCTCCAAAGGAGCTTCGAATCAAGACTTGCAGCTCGATGCGCCCGTTTCCTCTGCGCAAGCTGTGCCACCTCTTTAGTCCTCTTTATGCTGCTTGGAATGTTGGCATGTTGTCAGATGTTGTCGGTTGGTGCACTATGGCCTTCACTGATTCACATTACTTTTTCCATGTCTACTGTACGTTACAAGGTCTTGACTCGACTATTCTTGATTGATGACCATCACTTCCACGGCATGGGTCAAGCATGGTCAAGCTGTTGGCCCAACGACATGCGCATGCATGCGCATGGGAGGTTCAGCTCTAGCCGATCTAGCCGCCAGCCAAGTAGCAAATCCACCGTGACCCCCAACAAGCTCAGATTGTCGGTGTTCATGACTCCATGGGCGAAGCCCACCTGGGCAAAGCGAAGCCGGAGGCTCGACCAGACTGATCCATGACTCATTGTAGCAGTTCAAAGCCCCAAAAAATAAACGCTCTGAGCTCTGCCCGCAAAAATAATTGTCCCTTCGTGTATACCGTGTATATTCTGCACGTGTTTTCCAGCAAGGTGAGATCTGATCAATATTAACAGACAAAGTCCCAACGTCTCTGGTTTCCACTTCGGGTGCCCAACATCACCCATGATGTTGCCACGTGTCGGCCATCCATGCGGCGACCAATGCCGACGTGCGGTGCACCATGCGCTCCAGCAAACAACGCAGCACCTCTTGACCTGTCAAACCGGACTGATTGACCCCCATTGAGCCTCTCCAAACAAAGCTGAAATATGTCGAATTTCAAGGATGCATGCCATGCATTGGGGTACAGTAAAGGGGGTGTTGCTACAATGTCTACATTGCTGTGGTGCATGTTCATTGAGCCCATCGCTCAGCCGCCATCCCACCATCTGCCTGTGGCCTCAGAGGCTCTTTCAGCACAGCTGGGCGAAACCGCCCGTCCGAAGAAGCACTGCTGGCGCAGGGCGTCCGGGAGAGGCCTGAAACACCCGAGAAGCGGCGAACGGACCACATGCACGAATTGAGGACTGACCCAGAAACCTTCTTCCCGCGGCACCGGGAGTGCTGTTTAAAGCAACATGTCAAGTGTTCAGACTTGTAACGCTTAACGTTGTTTTTATAATAGATATATATATATATTATATTATATATGACTTAATTTAATATGTCAACGGTATGTCAACGGTTGATCCTGGATGGTCCTGGCTAGCAGTTCCATTGAGAATGACCAAGCCCACCCTTGCACGTGATGACCGGAGCTTGAGCACGGTCGACCATCTGTTCCAGGAGATCCCAACCCGTGACGTTTAAAAACCCTAACGGTGGAGCTTGGACGCGGCCACAGTGGACCCACACTTCAGACCGCCCCACAAGGCATAGAGAGGTGACAAGAACCCAAATCCGCACAGCACAGTGCTTCCCAACTGGTTTGGGCACTTGGCGTGTCATTTCGTCACGCCAACCACCATAGATTCAATGATTCACTTTGTTCACTGCGGATCCGCCTCAAGAATTCCTCGCTTCCAGCTTTTCCAGTTCAGCCGTGCCTCAGGCGCTCCAGGTAGCTGCTGGCCTCATCGTGGCTTTCCATCCGCGCGAGCACGGCCAAGGCATAGCGCGCCAAACGTACCAGGCCCGGGACGCCCTGACCTCCCCAGGATGTTCAGCGGTCCAAACGGGCAACGCTTTTGGGGACGTGGATGAAGATCGGGGGGAAGGAGTGATGCCACAAGTGGGAATATCGGAAGATCAATCAAACCATATCAAACAACTGGTAGTTGGGAAAGGAGCCCTTGCTAAAAATGGCGTGGGTTTCTCCCAAGAAGTTGTTGAACCAAAGCAATAGTGCTTGCCACAAGCAGAGATGAAGTCTATAGGTGTGCACTTTAGGTTGGCCGGGTGATGTAAGAAGCTTGCAAAACAATGTTCAACGCAGCCTGGGTCCAGCTTCCTTGACCCTTTTGCGTACGTTATGTTCAAAGGGCTGTCAGAAATTCATTGGCCCAGGAAGGCTCTCTTCAACGAAGGTAGTCATCCGGTAGTCATCTTGATTCATGCCGAAGTCGTAACTATTGTGAGACGCCATCAGGTAGTCACGCCCTCCAATTTGTGAGGCCTGTTGACCTCCGCGTTCCGCGTTCCACCGCCCCGTGCACATGGCCGCGTGCGAGGGATCACGCGCTCGGCCCGGACGGCTCCGAGGGGCGCTTGGCAGCGAGCTGGGCGGATCCAAAGCGCAAAAAGCTGGGCATGGCGCGCAGAGTGATGCCCGGCTTCTTCAAGGACATCTGGGCAGTGCTGTGCCAGTTCACATGGCAAAATGGATGCAATTGCTAGGATTGGCAAGACTTTGTTTTGATTTTTCTGGCTGTTTTTTTGGCACATTTCAGCCGATAATCACACCAAAATTGGAATCCTTACATCTATATAGCTTACCTAGCTCTGCAATTCGAGCCATCTGGGTCCTTTCAAACCCCTGTACTTGTACTCATGTCTTTACCATTCTTTACCCACATTGACTTACCAAACGATCCCATCTCTGCCGGGCCGTCACGCACCTCTCGCACCCGGCCCCGCCTCTCCGGTGTACCACTCGTCGCGCGCCAGGCGGTCCTCCTCTGCATCGCTGCCCAGCACCGCCAGGGTGCCACAGCTTGGGATGCCATTGGACTCCAGGAAGATCGGCCTCGGAAGAGGCCGGAGCCAAAGAAGCAGCAACGAAAGGGGCGAATGGAGTGGGTGGGGTTGTTTCAGGTATACTCTTACATATATATGGAGAGAGATATGTTCATCTGTATATATATATACATAACCCAAAGAATGGGCAGTAATTCTTGGAAGTGTGAGACACCAATGCAACCACCACATCGTTGTCTAGAACCACTCTTTGACAAGGGGCTGTCAGGTTGAAGGGGCATTTCATGGTCCAACCTTGCCAAGTGGGCAGTTGGTAGATCCTTGGCGAAAGATTGACCGATTGCTAGCGATCAAACATGATCAAACCCACATGTTTAGATTTGTAAGTGTACCATGGTGCACCCCTCCACCTTCCTTTCCTCCTCCATTCGCATTGGCAGGTTTGCGGAGCTGCGACTTCATGATGCAAATCCGCAGCTGGTTGTTGATTCACCAGGCGGCGCAAAGAACTCTCGCGCAGCATTTGCAAGGGCAGCACGGCCGTCACCACCCCGGCTGTAGGGTGTCTTGCCGGCGCCTGGGAACTGACGTGACCATACCATTTTCTCATGGAGCGGCGGGTGGAAATGGGATGACTTACCCGTGGATTTCTCCAATGACCCCCCGCAAGATTACAAATCAAAGGTGTCCTTCTGCCCCTGCCCAGTGGTGACAAGGTTTGTGAGACCAAGGGTTCTGTGAGACCCAGGTGCAGTCGGGTGCAACTGGCACTGGGACCGCTTTGGCTAGGCAACTTCCCTGGTCTTGAGTCTGAGTCTGCCTCTATGGCATGAGCAATAGCTAATGCATCTGCACAGTTGTCAATTGTGAGGGATAAGAACTGATGTTCTCGGCATTTCTGTGCTGGTCCTTGTCCTTGCCCATTCTTGTCCGAAACGGCTCAGCCAATTCCACTGTTGGAACAGGAGTGGTCTCCTTGGCTGCCACTTGCAAAAACTAATACAAGCAGACTCTGATTCTGTGACGGAGGCAACAGGAAACAACTTCTGGTGGCCCTGCTCCGAGTCCGAGTGAGTACAGCCCATTGG
This sequence comes from Durusdinium trenchii, assembly GCA_963970005.1. Classification (NCBI taxonomy): domain Eukaryota; class Dinophyceae; order Suessiales; family Symbiodiniaceae; genus Durusdinium; species Durusdinium trenchii. The sequence goes on along the minus strand of CAXAMN010016191.1, from coordinate 66,683 downwards.
GGACAAATCCTGGTGCGCCAATGACTGCACTGTGTGGAATCGTGGAATATCAAAACGAGCCGGGGGGGGGCATGATTGGGTGTAAGAACATGTGGACGATAAGTCTGGTAAATATGAGTTCTACGCTTCGCACGCACCGGGCATGATCTGAATTCAAGCTGGCTGTGGTGCACCAACATAGGAAACGCATCTGCCCTGACCCTCATGTGCGGAGAGTGCCCCTTTTTGTGTTGGGTGTCTTTCGTATTTCGTAGGTTCAACAAATAGGCGCCAAGTTAAGATCTCAGAAAACACCATGATGTTCGTTTCAAGCACCTGGCCAACGAGGATTCTGCACTGTAGTCACTATCTTCTTTTGTATTGACACCAGTCCCTGACATGCAACGGAGAAAAAGCTGGGACAGTTTAAAACATGTTGTGATTGGTCATTCTGAAGATCTGAGGTCCCGCTGTGTCCGTTGTCCTGGCCTTTCAGTGAGAGTTCCCAGGGCCACCAGCGGACAGAGTCCTGGTGGGGCGCTGTTATCGGCTGCCAACTCGGCCGCACAGGTGGACGAGTGTTGGAGCCTGGGTGGGGGGTAGCTATCACCACTCCAAGGTTCCATGGCACCATGGGATCAAGCAGATGAGCAGATCTTCTTTTCGAACAAGGCACGGATTCTGGACCAATGGGAACCCAGCCTGTCGTCCCCCACAAGCACTAACGAGGAGTAGTAGGGGCGATGCTAGGTGTGAGATGGTGTGAGTAATTAAAATATACTGAAATGGATATACAGCACATGGTCAATCATATGAGCTGGAACACCCCGTTGGCCTAACTGTGCCAGCTGAAAACACATCACATCACATCACAATTGAGTACAATCACTCGTTGGTCTTTACAGCGAGCTTTGTTCTTGCTTTCGTGCCTTCCGCGTTCCATCAACTCGCTGACTCTTGCTGCTGCATTGGGGACCAACTAAGATGTGCCTCAGAAAGAACATGTTGTTATTGGCGGGGTGCTACCCATCTGCACCCCTTCCACCCCTTCCATCCCGAGGCCCTGGCCTCGGCGATGTGCTGGTCGGGCGCGAAGCCCAGGACGTGGCCCAAGGACATGGCGCGGCCATCGCCCAGCTGCCCGGACCAGGAGCCGAACCTCACGGCCAACTGGGCAGGTACCGTGGGCGACCAAGAGGGTGATCGTGAACATCAAGAAGCAAACAAGTGAGAAACGCTTGTATGGAGAAATTCATTGACAAATTTATTACCATCGTATTGGGCCTTCCACACTTCACTACAGCACTTCGAGAAGTGCAATCACTCACCGGGCCTTTTCCCAAAGTGAGACCTGCATGGAAAGCGTCCTGGAAGGAAAAGTATAGACCCATGACATGCAGTGGGAATTTGAACATCCAAACATGTCCAGGGTGCAGCCCTGACTCACTTACTGTAGGGTCCGAAAGCCGATTCTTTGGGACCCGTACAGCCAGTCCTTTTCTGGTGAACGAGGGCAAAGGTCTGATTCCAAGAATCATTGGCCCAGGATTGCCCCAGTGCGAAGCTTTCGACTGTCAAATCGCGCAGGAAATTCCATTCAATGCACATTGAGAATCCACCTTCTCCAAGACCTCCAATCCTGCCCAGCAACTGATGTCCACCGTATGCATGGGCAAAGGGTTGAACAGTGCTGGGCAATGGAAGCTTGCCACTCAGAAGCTCTGCGAAGATAGCCTTCGGACAAACGCGGGTGGGGGTTGAATTCTTCGTGCATCTTCGTGCTTAATGACACTGTTGCGCCCCATACGTGGGGCACATGGGACATGATAAGGGATGTATTAAAGCAGGCTATGATAGGAGTTGCTCAACCTGAGCAGTATAATATACGTGCTTAGCACGGCCCCGAATTGGCTACGGTGCTACACCCTTCATCATCACTCGTTCATCAAGCGACATTGTTGCTTTGCCTCGTCCACCAGCTCCGGCGCCAACCCCAAGCGCCGAGCCACCTCCGTGCGGGGCGCGCGGTGCTGTTCTGCGGTGACACACTGTCACACCGTCCCTCATTCCTTCGTCCGGATCGGCGAGGATCCAGCCTCCGGATTCAGCAAGGCTAACCGGGCGGATCCCCGAAAGGGCTGGGGCCTCCAGGATCAGGCCGAAGAGGCGCTGGAATCTGGAACATTGATGCTGGAACATATCTCAACTTCAATCAGATTCTGACTTTATCTGATGTTCTTCTGTTAAAGTGGGCAAAAATTGAAATTTGGTCCGATTATGTTGTACCAGTACTTCCTTGGCTGCAGAGAGGGAGAGAGTGTGTGTGTGGCTCAAAACAGTGGGCACCTGGCAGCTATGATTGAAGACCAAGTCTTTGCAGCTGGGCGCCATTCATATCTTTGTTGCTCGAGTCTTAGGAACTGACTGGGTTTTGGACAAAGCAACCACCTAACAACCACCTTTCAACAAAGCGCCCGCTTCCTGAAGGTGAAGTTCGGGGTGACCACCCACGGCATGCTGGAGCCACCGGCCCCGAGAAGGGAGCGGTGAAAAACTCCGCTCCGCACGTCTTCCCCACCTGGTCAGGGATACTGATGCGTTAAAGACCTGACAGCAATATGCAGCGGAACTGGCACGCAAAAGGCTCCCCCTTCCAAAGTGGATCATACAACATGGCCTACGATTCGATCTACTGTCAGATTGGATGAGAATGATTGGCTGGCACAAACGCCTCACTTGAGAGATCAGTGATCTAATCATTGATGAAACTAGTGTCATTCTAGTGTCTAGGTACCTCCAGGGACCAAAAGTCAAACGAAAAGTGGGCCCTAGTCCGAGTCTTAGTCCAACATCACAGTATGCATCTTACGAATGCTCAACGGCAAACACTTGCACAAAATCAAGCAGGTCAATAAGTTTTCGGATGCTTTCAAAACAGAAGGATCGGGATCAGCGATTGCTTCCGAACTTTCTGCATGGTTCCCACCAAACGAAATCAATGGCTCTTCATCTGACCATGCAAGGCTTCTCAAAAGCGGTTCAACATCCGCCTGCCGCGAGCGGCGCGCCGTCTCTGGATCCAGCGGCAGCGCTTGGAGCGTGAGATTCTGAAAGACCAAGGCATCCACCTCAACGCGCGGCCGTCGTTGGCTACAACCACTGTCATTGGCAGGCATTGCACACGAAACCAAGTCTCTCACCATTGAAACGTGTGACATGCGGTTGCAAGTTCAATAGTCATGCCCTTTTTTCTGGGACGTCGATAACACTGTTGTACCTACAATAACCTAATAACCTAAAATTAGTTCAATACATCTACTATATATAATATATCTTGCCGACATTGGACACGCGATTCCCATCGGAGAAACAATTTGGAGGAAGGCAGGGCACATGTATTGACATTGTCCTCACAACCGCTGATTGATATGCGCATTGACGCAATGTTCTGACATTTTTTCTGGCATCAAGATTCCTTGTGAGTGTGTGTTTTTGGTTTGGGGCATCGATTTAAAACAGAAATAGTTGGATGATGTTGGATGTCATATTCTAAGTGTCCATCCCCTATTGTACATCTGCCCAGTGCCCTGACATATTTTCGAGTGATCCCTGATCGTGAAAATATGTCATGTCCTGACATTCTGGCGGGCATATCTTCTATCTCACATTCTATTTGACATGTTATCTGGCATTCTACTTGGCTTCTGGCATTTTATTTGGCATGCTACCTGGCATGTATCTTGAGAAGCTACTAGTAACAAGGGCATCGTACTAGGAGCAAGAAGCTACTAGTAGCTCCTGGCATTTCCACTCGGAACAAGAAGCTACTAGTGACAAAGGGGCATCGCTACTACGTTCTTTCTACCGTTCACAAGTTATCAGGTCTGTGTGTGTGCCTGTGGCATCCAGGCCCGTATGTGCCCACAGTGACGACGAGCTGGAGGGAGGAAGGAAAGAAGGCAGGCCGGATGGGAGGACCGGAGGACGGACAGAAGGAAGTTGCACCTTTGCGTAAAATCCAGAGACCCTCACAGGAGTAACACCAGCATGTTCAAGACATGAAGTCCGTTCTTGTGCCAACGGCAGAGAGCTACCACCTCAAGACTGAATTGTGTGGCTTGGAAGTTCCACAAGAGATGTTGGGCCACAAGCGGTCCCACCCAGCTGGCCTGAACCATTGGATCCACAATATAAGTCAATAGTATATACCCACTACTAGCCCACTACCCTCCCTGGGCTGGGCCCGGCACTGTCCCCAAGCCAACTCCAGCTGTTGCACCCTCAGGCGGAGATGGCAGGCCGCATCGAGCCTTGAGATGATCCAGAGGCAACAAATGCCACCCCTGGAGTGCACAATTCCTCCACATACGCGGGTAGGTCCAGGCCCCGCAGCAATCCATTGGACTCATTAGACAAATTATAACTATTTTAGCTAGAAGATCTAGCTCCTCATTGTATGTTGGCCAAGGACGAATGGTACCGTGTGAGCCAAGAATGTCCAGGCCCAATAGCCCCAAGCCTCCTCACCCGCCATACAGCTGCATTCACCAGAGCCTGTGGGGCCATCTTCACATTCCTGCAGCAGGAGACGGCTTGCAAACAAAGGGTCTATAAGTTGCTTGGTTGGTTCCTTGATTTGCCATTGGCACCACCAGCTCAATAAACACATTGAATCTGGTCTGCACACTTATAGCATCAGCATGCCCAACGTGCTTAGCTAGCGTAGCCAGGAACCCCCAGCTAGGGAAATGTTTGCTCTCACTAATTGTGGTGAGGTTGCCAGCGGACTCAGTCCATTTGGGAGAGAAGCTGGTCATCAAGTTCACGGCTTTCGACTCAACATGCCGCCCGCAGCTCGCAGCGCAGCTCGCCTCATAGTCGGCACAGGTGCACAAATGCTCACATTGGCGACCGTAGCGTCCAGGCACACAGGCCGTGAACCTGTGAGCAGCCGTGAGCACCACCCCAAAACAGGTGTTTGGCGCTCGGCAATAGCACACCCCCTACAACAGAAAGTAAACACTTTGGGCATGTTTGCTAGCTGCTCGTTTGGCGCCATGTCACAGGCCACCCCAACGTCTTTTACGGTGCGGCCGTCCCTGGGGTCGAAGGCAAAGGTTTCCATGATTTTCCATGTAATTAATTGCAGGGAAAGTTGCCTGTATGCAGCCACTAAACAGCACCAAGAAACAGATCAAACAATTGCGCCAATGTGCAAAACATGCTTGAGAATTGATATATATATATATATGGATATAAATGCCGGCTTGGTGTGGAAGGCCGATAGAGTGCCGATAGAGTGCGACAGAGTGGATGAGGATGAGGATGATGGCGATGATGATGGTGACGGTGACGGTGGTGATGATGATGATGATGATGATGATGATGATGATTTGTTTGTTGGTTTAAACATCACAAACAGTAGGTGGGTCGCTGGACAAGCTCTTACACCCAGCAATTGGCCTTGCAATCTCACGCTGGATATATACAGTAACAAAGCCCTAGCAGCTGCACCTCAGCTGCACCTTCGGTCCCTGATTGGAGGCTGATTCAACACACGTCGGAACATAGACTGCCCATACCCGAATGTACTCAGCTAATGATCAACAAATGATAAATGATCTTGTGTATTCCAGAATCGAAACCACAAACGGAGCAAACATGTGACCAAACAAAGTTTAAACATGTCAATTGTTGGCCCTCCCGATTGCAAAGAGCCCAAGTCACTGCGCATGCGTCACAACCACAGCAAGCCACAAGAGCCGCCATGGCCAGGGATGGAACATCGCAGGTTTGAAGCCCGAGACTAGGGCACTGCACAACAGTTCTACCCAAGTTTTTTGTCACTGAGTCGTTGTGTATGAAGCTAGGCCAGGCCAAGCTAGGCCCAGAAATCTAAAATTCATAATAGTCATATAATATATATATATATATGTGTGTGTGTATGCCATTGCATGCCCAAATTAAAGCAACGGGGTGATCCTTGACGAACTGGGATTGATCGATGGACTACGGCTAAGGGTGGATACTACATGGATTGGGAGTGCTATCAACGTCTCTTCGAAGTTGAGGGGGTCCTCCTGGGTCATATCGGCTTGCAGAGCTCAATGCCGAAGGGATGTCTTGCATGTTCTTTCCTTCACTCAGCTGTGGCCAGACAGTGGTCACACCGTTGCTTGACGTGCCAGGTATTCCCAGGCAAAACTTCAAGTTGCATGCGAACCAATTTCCACTTTGCTATGTTTGGCCCCGGGGAAAGCGCCCTGGTGTAGGGGTCCAATGAATCTGTCATAGAAGCATTCTGACTCAGAGTGGTGGGAAAGCACAAGGCTTCCCACGGCACCAGCGCCCAATGTCCCTGCCTTCCGCGCAGGAAAGGAGGCCTCCTTTCGGCTGGCCGCTGGGTCGGCCGCTTGGTCAACGGTCGCATGAGCCCAGCATGGCATGCGGCATTTGTTCGAGACGTGGTTGGTTCGACCCTGGACTTGTGCATAGTGGAGAGGTACACAGGTCCTCAATTGATCAGCAAGGGAGCACCCGAAGACATCCGAAGACCACCTTTTCAATCGCCCAGTTGCAGCGATGATTTACAAAATCGACGCATCCAGTACCTCGATGCAAAGAATTGTCACAGGTGTCCCTTGAAGCCCATGCATTGGTTGGTCCTTCATGACGAATCCCTTGAGACTAGGAACAAGAAGCCACTAGGAACAAAGGGCATCGCTATTAGGAGCAAGCACGCTAATTGCGAACGTAACTCCTGGCCTTACTACTAACTAGGAGCAAGAAGCTACTAGGGGCTCCTGGCCTTACTACTAGTAACAAGAAGCTACTAGAATCCCTTGAGACGTTGGGAAGACACAGGCCACGACGCGCGCGGTGCCCCTGCGACTCTATGGGCCTTCTGGAGCCTTTTCGTCGCCTCCGACAGCGAGTCAAGGCCAAGGCGCGAGGGGCGACAAGTGAGGTCTCTACGAACAAAGACGCGGTGAGGTTTCTATGCGGGAGGGAGGTGATGAGAAAACTTAAATGTTGGCTGAATTTATTTGAGCAACACATTGCATTCCAACAAAAATAACAAAGGGTGATGGAGCGATTTTCGCATTGGGAGGTGGGAGGTTGGAATGCCCGTCTCGTCCTAGGTCCTAGTAGGAGACGCACACGTGTATGGCGCTTTGAGGCTGGAAGCCCTGGATGCAACAAGTCAAGAAATCGCTAGGTTCGCAGCGCAAGAGATCAAATCCATGTGTTCAGGTCTGCCAGTTTACAGTTTATGTGTCAATATTTTGGAATATGGTAGGTGTGCTTCAAATTGAGTGGACCCCCCAAAATGCCCACAAGGATCAAATTGGTCGCGATTGGTCGGCAGTCCCCTGAACCTCCCGAAACCATGCACATCTTCGCACTGGAAACCAGCACCAAACGAAACAGCAAACACTCACTTTGATCAATGTGCCGTGGGGACTTCGCTGCTTCCTTCAGCTTAACTGTAGATCGGACTCGGACTATTCTTTTGTGACAGGAGCTTCGAAACGGATTGTGCCTATGCCTAAACTAAAGCGAATAGGTGCCAGATTGTATAGAAGATAGGCAGGTTGACGCGCTCAGCTGCCTGTGCTGCTTCATTCCTGTTCTTCAGATTGTTTGTCAAGTCTCAACAATTATTGGAGGAGAAACACATGGACAACAAAGTGCAAATTGAAATTACCGCTGTCTTGTAGGACCCCTTGTTCAAAGCAAACGGGCCAGGTTTCCTCCTCGTACCGTCATGTGTCATCCTCATCCTACCGTTGGCCTTGCTGCTGCGGAAGCCCAAATGTTGCAACTCATCCTGCGTGCAAAATCGGTCCGAAAAGTGCATCTATGATCCGTTGATATCATGTGGATAAAATTGAAGCTTGCTCATTTCGCTGGATAGTTTGCCGTAGTTAAGTCAAATGATTGTCTGTGACCCAAAGACATCTAGAGAATTGCTTTGATGAACGCGAAGCCGCGTTTGCTGAAAAATCAAGTAGAGATTGCAATATCTGAATCAGTGCTGATACGTTTGGACAGCTTACAAAAGATTACCCAAAGTGGCGCTAAATGAAGCTCTCTCAAAAAAACCTTGAGAAGCGCCTCATCCAACAAGCCCATCAGTCTCGAAGTCCCAAACCCTACTCTGGCCCAAAGAATTCCTAGTGGCGTCCTTGCTACTAGTAGCAAGGCCAGGAGCTACTAGCAGCGTCCTTGCTCCTAGTAGCGATGCCCTCGCTACTAGTACGAGTGGCTTCTTGTTACTCTGGTCGGGTCCAAAGAATTCCTGAAGTCCCTTGCCCCATCCATTCGATGGACACATCGATCTCGCATCGATTCTGAACACCGATGATTCCAACGTGTTTTTCTTTTCTTTGCGCTATCGTCGGGATCAATGATCTCACTAAGATTGATATCATCCAGAAAGATTAAATCATTCAACGAATCTTAATGAGAGCTTGACTAAGCTTGACTTGTCGAGTCAAGTCCAACGAATCTTCTCTCCGTCACTAAAAGCTCCCCCCAGATGTTTGCACGGGTCATGGAAGATTCCTCCCCTGAAGGTAAAAACAACCTTGAGTTGCCCCCCTCACACCGTGCCAAATGATTTTGGAAATGAACTTATATATGATTTGTCAAGACCAATCTCCACTAGAAAGGTCTTCAACCAGGAGAGGATCGAATTATCCGACACATCTCTGACTCAGTCACCTGGGTCTGCTGCAGCAAAGCGAGGTCGTGGCGCTTTTGCCGGGCAGCACGGATGAAGGGCGCATCTTCCGCTTCTTCTGCTGGGCATGTGGGCGTGCTTGGACTATATAAAGATGCCATGGTGCTTAGTAAGTACATCCTTCCAGCATGGGAGTCAGCAATCAGTTGGCATGCAGCATGACTGTTCCCCAGGCAGAGAAGACATGAACCCAACAAATAGAACAAAGAGGCAGTCGATTCACCAAATGGTTTCCTCCAAGGAACATGAACGACCAGCAAGCCTCTTGCTAAACTGGGTGTCTTCGTTTTCTTGCTATTTGTTCCAGCAGGGCAGTCCACATGGGAGGCACCCGCCAGTCAATCCGATGCCTTGGGAACTCAAGGAGGCCATCATTGAGTCCTGGACGCTCGCATCAGCGGTGGAGTGGATGTATCCAGGAAGTGTGTCATCCGGACCTGCCTGAACTACACTCCAATTTGCTCCAACCATCATGGCTTGGTGGAAAACCACCTGTTTAGCAGGTGTTACATCTCTCCAAGGGGCCATTGTCCAGTCCCTTCTAGACGGCCTACAAGTTGTTGACAAATCTGAATCAGGAGCCCCCCGTAGAGAATATCTCACCCCACAACAATGATCAAATAATAGTAATTACACTGAAACATCCAGTATCACATCCATTACAGTAATATTCCATGGTCCACTGAAATATGACACTCAAACTCCAATCAAATGAGCCGTTTGAGCCGTTGAGCTTGGCCTGTTGAGCCGTTTGATACCGTCATTGATCATTGATCCATTTTGCTTCGGCGCAGCATGTCTTTGTTGCGCCAGGCTGGCCACATCGGTGGAAACTTTGGGGACCGAAGTTCGAAGCGCATGCTGGAACTCTATGGAACACTCTGAAAATGCACAAAGCAGCTCCAAACTCAGAAAACTCAAGGATTGTAAAACGATATGATTAGCATTGATTAGCTAATGTTCAGCATGTTAGCTGCCTTTGGAGGTCTCTAGTGGCTCGCTGGACCACACCATCCTCGAATGCCGCCCCTCCCCGTGGCAGCAACGACGGCGGCTCCCGCTCGTGGCTACGCTGATCTTGAAGGCTGTCATAGACGCCGTCCAAGCTTCTCAACTTCTCCTGCGGCACCAATTAGTAGAGTCTTGATGTGAAGCCAACCACACGCGAGATGCCGTACTTGGCCGCAGCTTGCTGCAAGAAGGGCGGGCAATGGAACACCATAAAGGAGAACAAGCCATGTTGGGAAGGTCAATCGTGGAAGGAAAACTACCTGTTGTGAACCAGTCCACACCGGGCTTCATATCTTCCAAAGGATTCCGTCATGTCCTGTTGGTAGAAGTCTATGGAAATTTGGATGAGGAGCTTCTGGTGTCGAGTTCTCTGCCCATTGGCCGATCTTCCTGAAAGCAGGATGCTTTAAGAAGGCGAAGTATTGGTGCACCAGCAGCCGCGGAGCCAAGATTGCTGGCTGGGCCAGCAGCTGGAGATGGTCCGACCATTACATTCGAGAACAGCATCTTAAAGTTCATTTACAGTATATATATATAAAGGTATGTAAAGGTCATGTGGTTGACTGAAGCTGCCACTGCCAGGCTTGTCCAGATGTAAACTTACACCTTCTGAACAGACTCCTTGCCTACCAGTTCTCTGCCAATTCTTTTGCTGGTGCCTCATGCCAACTCTAGTACCAGGTACCAGTTTTTCAATGACAGTGTTGCCTTGTTGGAACATGTTGGACATCCACGGGAGAGGCCTCATGGTGTCTAACTATCTGAAACGCAGATTCTTGGGTACAAACATCCCCTGACATACTCATGTTACTCATGCAGCACGTTGGGCAATACATTTGAAGACTTGAACCACCTAAAGTCACGCAACATCGAGAGATGGTCAAGGTTTACTTGTCTTATCTTGTCTTGAATTGTCTTGAATGGGCGTGAACATGTTGAGCAAGCAACCCTCCCCTTCCAACCTCGTTGGCAAGTAGCATCTGTTCTGGAGAGTTGGTGGTGCTGCGTGCCATACGACGCAGGGCCTTGCCAGACCGGCCAGCTTGTCAATACTGAAGTGATGTCACTGTCAGAGTGGTTTCTTTGGATTGTCTTCAGGTTCTCGGCAAACTCTACAAAGCTGGGCTGAGGGTGTGAGTGACTGGCCATTCTCGTGGAAGTAGGCAGCTTAGCAGGAACCCTGGATGGGAACTGCCAACAATTTAGAGAGACATCATTAAACAATAAGTACACATTTACATTTCTGCAATTCATACTTCACATAGCAAAGCCATCCACGGGTCTAGGGCTCACTGATCCCACCACACACGCGGCTCGCTGACCTTGTTTGCCACCGTGTGCCTCCAAATCCGACTCTCACCAAATTCCCCACCTGTCGCCGCTGCAGATCCAAGCGGTTGAGGTGATGCCTGGGCCATGTCAATGTGCCCACAGAGTTAGCCAGACTTCTAGGCCAGACCGGTTTGAACGGTCGAACATGAGAAATATGTTAGGCAACCAGGTCACCACAAGGTGATTCCATCCTGTGGACACGTGACCAGAATCCTGGCAAACCAAAATTTGGTAAGCATAGGCATACTACCTACTTGGCTGTCCATGGGTGTTTTTGATGGATTATTCTTCTCCAGGGATCAAAGCTAACGAAAGTCTAAAGCTCCGAACACAGCTAAAGTTAAAGAACAAAATCTTGCTATTGTACATACGACGGCCCGCCGAAAAATACATGCTGACAAGGCTGAGGCTCTAGAAGCTCGACCAATTGGCGGACACCAAAGTGGTTGTTGTCTGCGTTCTCAACAGGGCGGTCTGAACGTATCCTGGTCAGCGGAGTCGTCTTAAACTCGGCGAAGCCCAGCCCGCCTGTGTCGATTCACCAGCTTCCCCTCGTTGGCCTGCAAAAGGCCTCGCAGGCGGTCGATCAAAGCAGTGTTTGAAGTACGTATATACCGACTGGGAATAACTCATGATGAGCTCAGGAAGAACTGGACAATCAAAGAGGGGGTATCCCTTCTTTTTTCGGAAATTTGCGAACTTGTAATTATCAAACCACTCTTCCAACATCTTGAACTGCCCTTTGAGAATCTTGTGTTTAGCAAATTCCGGTTTACTCAGGATGGCATCATGGTTGGTATTTCACGAGGTACAATATGTTTCAGTCTTGAAGCAAATCCTCCGGATAAATCTGCAAAACCTCATGGAACATGGTAAAACATGGCACATCTCGATCGTCCATGCACCTTTCGCCAGCGACAGCACAAGGCTCGCCAGAATCCAGCGCATCATGGTCAATGGTCCTAGCCACGGCAAGTATATCGTGGGTTTATGATGGTTTATGCAGATAGTGTGTGCATATTTATCTAAACAGTATATGTACACATGTATATACACATCAATAACATGCATAGCGACCTTGTCTTCCTCTGCTGTGTAGGCGATCCTACACGGTTACATTGAACTGACAACCGCAAGGTCCATCAAGGTACCAGTAAGCCAGGAATTGGCTCGGCTACTCGGTTACCACTTGTGGCGAATTTGAAGCGGATGTGGATGGTTATGCGCAACCATTACGACAACGATTGTGTTTTCTTTTTCTGCACGTCAAACGTTGCTCAGTAAAAACAACACCTGTTTGGTTCTCAGTGGTGGTCTCCTGTCATTCTCAGAAAGTAGGCACAAATATCCACACTTTCAATTCGCAAACAGGGCTCACGTGACTTGCCCTGACGGTGCTCCTGAGGTTCTGGACCTTCCAAAGGTCACTGATCACTACATTGTCAGCTGAGGCTGGAGATCAGCTGCGGAGAGATGTCAACCGTGTCACGCGAATGTCACTGGTCTCCGGTTCCCTGGAAGGAGATTGTTTTCATTGTATCAAGTTGTCTTAACTGATCAATATGTCTTCTGGCATCATCTGGCCAATTTCATCCAATTTCTCTGTATTTTGCCGGCCAACCTTTACAACTGCTTCTCTACAAAGGCGTGCACATAAAATATCATCATCATCGATCTCTTTAAACATGCCGGGCAGTGAGCCAGGACACCTTGGAAGGAATCCAATAATCTAAAGGCTCACAAATCCCTGCCCTTCCAATGATCTCGGGATATGGGAATCAATGTTGAGAACTTCTCTATATCGCTTGAGCTACTAATAGTTGCTTTCACTGTTGCTTTCAGGAGCCCAGCCTTCCACGCAAATTGTGTGGCTGGATTTCCCGTTGGATCTCTGCAACGACCGAATCTCTCTAGGACTTGAGAAGCGCAACAAAACCAATGTCGGACCGATGTAGTTGCCTCAATCCCTTCGAGAAACCGAAAAATCCTAACACATTGCCATAGACATGTCCCAAGGCCCCGATTCACCAGATCACCCCTTTTGCTCATTCCAAGCTCTCCAGGTCGACTTTCTCTGTCCTGGAGGCCATGTTGACTCGGGGGCGAACATGTCAGACCTAAATTAATTCTGGTCTGCCAAGCAAGGAATGGTAGTGACTCGACTCTGCAATCAACAATCATGGAAGTGGCGCCTACAAAAGGTGCTTCAGCGCCAACAATTGTTTTTCCACCAAATGCCACACCATGCCACTCCGTGCCACACCCCAAGCCACCAATCTCTGAGAAATCACTTGAACTCATGTTTTTGGCAACTCCGTATCTGAGTTTTGTCACGTCGCCTTTGCTTCGCTGAAACCTTCAAGTGCCAGAAAAGCAATCTTAATTTTAATACGAAGACAGGATGCCACTCGCAGCTCTCTTTGTCCCTATTCTCTTTCCTCCTTGCGTAAGAACACAGTCGACCAAAAATGTTTCTGGCCTGGCGTTGCCGGTCTGAGCCTCAAGCAGGCCCCATGCGGGGGTGAAAACTCATGCCATGGCAGCCAAGAAAGGCCAGCAACTAAAAAAAAACACTCCAGTGTGGTCGCCTAGAAGAGTACATCCTGTACATACTGAGAAGTGCAAAAAACAAAAGAATCAAAGGAAACACCAAATCTTCCGTTGGGGAGGTCGACCCCCTTGAGCTGTGCACGATCACACGCGGCCAGGACCTGGCACGGTGGTGATGTTATGAGTAGTGGTCAACGCTCAATAGTGCCGATTGTGGAAATGCTGCAAATGCTGCAAGATTGCAAACAACTGGCCAACAAAAGTGCTTTTGCAAAAAAGAATCCCTTGTGGCCCTTGTTTGCAAATGAAGTCGCATCGGCCGTACAGCTTGTCACCAATGACATTTTGAACATGGGAAATTGGATGAAAGACAATGACTACCCGCATCTCCCACCCAATCCCTTCATCTCTGCAACAAACTGCAAGCAGAAACAATACTACAGTGTGTTGCTGCTCATCTGGAACTCTCTGGTGTTTTTAACTTTACCTCAAAAAATACTGTCACGCACAGGTTTTGAGCCGGATCCGAAGGCTACTTGTCTGTGCTTGTGTTGTAACCACCACCCTGCCACAACGTCTGGGTTACAGTAATGTGAATCCCGGATCCCATCTTCTATCCTGGGTTGGGCGGGGTTACTACTTAGATTGCTTAGTGACTATTCAAACGATGCAAATACCCTCGATGGTGGCCGGCCGACGGACGTTCTTCACGTTGCGACCTGCTGGAACTGCCCAGCGAGCTGAGCTTTGCAAGCTTGGCATTGGCCCCCTGAAGCTGCGTCTGCAACCCGCGGTTGGCAAATGTTTGCGGGAAACCTTCAAAACTGTTTGTCAAGCAAAAGCTTTCAATGACATTTTTGCATAAACCTGAAAGGTTATATACATAATTAGATAGATTCCATAAAATGATGCTACACATTGTGTCAGTGTAGAAGCCCACCTAGTAGATGTTGCTGTTAACACCCATTCACTGGTTCTGAAGCCACATATACGTACATGACAGTGAATGTTTATCCACACCGTGCGGGGAATGCACATCATAACTATATCCATGGAAACCTCACTCTCTGTTCTGGCTCTTGAGCCAAAATGTACAAATGTAGACTATGTATGATGATAGACGTGCACCCAAGCCTGCCCTAGACTCAACACTCCAATAACCAATAAGGATCCCTGTTGAAAGTTAGGCTTGACGTTACTTAACGTTTGCCACTGACTTTGTAGTAGGCCCATTCCAACCTCCATTCCAACCTTGGCCGGATGGCGCGTATCCTGACCCTTCCGGGCGCCTCTGGAGCAGTGTAATCCTGCACTTGCCAGAGTAAGGGCGAGGCACACGGCAAGGCCCGATCCAGAAAGCGAAGGAGAGTCAGGTCGTCGCTGCCCCAGCAGACCTCATGGCCACGCACTAGCCAAAAAGACCGAGGACAGGAGACCCTTGAAGCCTTGGTCTGCCACCGTCAACAGGTTGACGATTTGAGAAGGTCCTTGACTATCTTGACTAGCCAAGGAATAGAAAGGGCCTCACCTTTCGACTCTTCGAGGACAGTGATCGCACAGGAGGCCCTACTTTCATGACGGGAGTCCTTTGTCTTGGAGCTGCGAGTGGGGTGGGATCATGAGTATATTGAAAATGTGTAAATGGGGGCTTGCACAGGGAATTTGCACTTCATGGAACATCTCAAGATCGAAAGTTAAACGAACACAAATTCAAGCTCCAAACCTTCTTACGAGCCATCTTGTTTGGGGACCTGTGCATCGGCCATCAATTGGAGAAACACACACACACACACACTGTGACTCCCATCATGCTGAGGACCCAGGCTGCCTGGCACTCAGCTGGCATGAAGCTGGCAGAGAAAGACCACAAAACGCTGGCCACCAGGGAGTCCATAAATGACTCCTCCGACCAGGGGTGGGCAACTCGCTATTGCGTGGCACTACGTCTTGCCGGACATCCACCAGAAGCCATTCGGAAACTGCAGCTATTCAACTTCAGGTCAATGCGACATCAGCCTGAGACTGATCAAGCTGAGAATTCTTTTGGAAAAGACCTGAGACTCTGATCCTTCAACGGGTTTCAACTCCAGGCGGTTGATCGTCCCTGTCAGAAGGCGTCCCACCGTCCCTCCTCCAGGAAGATCTTCGCCAGGCGATCCTCAGCTCAACGGGCTGGTACGGTGGAAGAGATTGGTTGACCGATGTCAAGTGAATCTATGATTGCTCTACTTCAAAGTCTATTATTATTGTCAGGGCTCGGAAGGGCAGCGCCTCATCTGCGCACACAGATTTGGCTCATCTGCGCACACACATTTTGTTAGCACTTGCGCCTCATCTGCGCACACAGATTTGACTCATCTGCGCACACAGTCCATGGGGGAGACTCAAGTGCGCACACAGGCCCTTTCCCGGATGTTTGCTTAGTTAAAAGGGTCGTCAAGATGGAACGGCCACTTCCTCCTCTAAATTTTACCCTCGGGTGGCTCACCAAAGGGTGAGTCAACTTGGAATGACCACTTCCTTCTCTAAATTTT
>CAXAMN010016191.1:27393-45531 GCA_963970005.1 Durusdinium trenchii | reverse complement strand
TCAGGACTTGCCTTGTCATAGTTGACCTCAGCTCCTGCACCCACTTGCCGCTTCTTCTTGTTGAAGCGCTTGGCCAACATACAGTGGAGGTGCCACTCTTCTTCTTGTTTCATGCGGCCGAGTGCAAAGAGGCCTTCTTCTGAGCTTCTTGGTGCTGGCACGTTTTGGGCTTCTCGGACTGGTGAGCGTGATCGCTCCCGTCTGGAAAGGCCTGGTGGTGGCCTGATGGTTTGTGGATGGCCATCAAGAGTATCGAGGTTTCGATACATTGCTTGCTGTAGCTGTGTTGGTGCTGCTGCTGCTGCTTGTACTGGTGTATTGGGCACAGTCAATGGGATCATCTCGGTCTCGGGTTCTGTGACCTGCCGGTCAGGCATTGTTTGTTCTGCTTGTGGTAGCGGAGGTGTGTCTGCTTGTAGCTGAGGAGTTTCCTCTTCTTCAGGGATCACAGGCATGTGATCTGGAGGCTCAGAGGGTGTATACTCCTCTTGGGGTGTTTCTTCATCATCAGGTGGCCCTTGTCCTCCAGGAACTTCGATGTATCCTGGTTGGCCTTCTCCCCAGTTGCGAAGCCTGTAGTCATCAGAGAAGGGAATGTGCTCACGGCCACGCTCTTCTTCTTGAACTGCTTCCCTCATGCGCTTCCTTGATGGACGTAGTTCCAAAAGTCTTTTCGTGTAGATCTCGGTGCTGGAAGCTGGGCGCAATGAGGATTCAGAAGCAACTACTGGTACTCCTGCATGGATCAGCCATAGAGTTGCCCTGCCTTCACGGCCAATTACTCTGGCCGGGCCGCGCCATCTTCCTCGTCGGTGGAAGCACACGAGGTTGCCAGGAACGTAGTTGGTGCGAATGGGAGTGCTCTTCCTTAAAAGGGCTGACCTGATCCTTCTGCTGGAGTCGACCTTGCTAAAGGCCATCTTGGCTGCCTGCCTGATTTGAAGGCGAAGGGCAAAGGTGTCTTCAGACTCTTCAACTTCTTCCTGGACGGAGAGGAATCGCCCTTCTGCTTCTTCACTTGTCAGGGAGGTCTCATCAACAGGCAGTTTGCCAAGCACCCATTGGTATGGTGTCACCCTCATGTTCTTCACTCCACACATTTCGGAGATGAGGGTTTTGATGTTGTTGGTGCCAATGATATTGCGCTCCTCCATAGCCGCATACATCAGTTCTTTGAAGATGCCTCCTTGGCGTTCTCCTCTTCCAAGTTGGTATGGAGCTTCCAACCCGGTGTAGCGGATGGAGATGCCATGGATGCGAAGCATGTCTCGCATTCTGCCCTGGTTGCGCATGCCCTTGTCACAAACGACGGACTGAGGTGGTCCAAATGGTGCAATCCAGCCATGGATGAAAGCTTCAGCACAAACACTGCTCTTCGGAACTCCACCTCCTGCAACCCACCAGCATTGATGGTAGAGGGTGCCGATGTCAACCGCTGAGAGGATGGTGTGCCTGTTGCCAGCCTTGTCCTTGATCTCAAGGCAGTCCAAACTCACCTCATGGTTGAAGGTGTAGCGGTTGGGCATCTTGGTGACATTGGGTCGCTCCAAGGGTTGTCGTTTGCGACAAGCTTCACAAGCAAAGGATCGACATCCTTCAATCACTGCCGGAGCGGCGTTGGCAGTACGGAGCAGTTGAACCATGCTTGCCGGTGAACTGTGTCCGGTCATAGTGTGCAGTCTTCGAAGTGCCAGCCTGGTCGGTCGAGGTAGTTTGAGCCACTTGTGACGTCGATCACGTTCAAGTTCCATCTCCTGGTCAGCTGCCAGGGGTGACTCTTCAAGTTGCTCTTGGCGTTGGAGTTCATCAGGACTCAAGTGATCTGGTAGTAGATCTTGTTGAGGTGCTAGATCACGTTCATCTTGGATGGTGTCCAAAACTCCAAGATGCAAATCTTCTTCCATTCGACCTTCATCAACACTTTCCAGGTGGAAGGCTGCACTGAGGTTGCGGTGTTCCAGTTCAGCGATGAAGCCATCAAGCATAGCTTGGCAGAGCTGAGTTGGCCATTCCTGCGCACGTTTGGTGCGTTGTCCGCCTTCAAGGTGTTGGTGTTGGTGACTTCGATCACAGCGGACATTGAGGTATTCCTTGACTTCTTGACTGGCCGTCAGGAACCCGGTTGGCTTGTAGTGCAGCTCGCCATTGAAGTGGTCGCGGAGGCCAAACATGCATTGATCACATCGCACAAGTTCAAGCTGCTGGAGGCTTTCACTGTCGTAGAGGTGCTCTTCCATCAACTTCTTCATGTGGAAGCTGTCCCAGAATTCACTTGTCCAGGGATTTTCAATCAGCACCTTGCGGCCTTTGGCTAGCCGTCGACGAACTAAGCCTCGAAGCCATTTGGTGAAAGGAAACCAGCTGTCTCGATCTCGGAGAATCTTCTCTCTGGTGACCTCATTCTTTGACATGTTGAGCCTTGACCACGGTCCCCAGGGTCCACAGACTGGGCTAAGGGTGATGACATAGGGGTCAAGGCGGTCGATCTCGTGATCCAGCTCTTGGCGTACAGAAGCCTTCAAGAGATCACTGCCATCCAGTGTGATGTCCACTGGTGCTGCAACTGGTAGTCCTTGATTGGCAGCGATAGAGCTCAACATGGCTGCTCCAGCAAAGATCTCGAGGAGGAAGACCTTGCAGCCACGTGGAAGGCATACACCAGAGCGGCGTCCACGTCGTGGTGTGGACTGGAGTTGAGACCACATTGCCTGGTCTTGTTCACCAAGTTCATTGAGCTCTTCTTCGAGTTGACGTTTCTGGTTCTTGGTCAAGGTCTTCGGTTGTTCTTCATCAAGTCGGAGATGCACCTCAGTGTTGGTAGTAGTGGAAGAAGCCGGTGACGTTGGCGAGGATGGCTCTTCAGATCCATAGTCGGTCTCGACATCTGTGTCCGTCACCGTTTGCTCTTGGTTAGAGTGCATGCCGAGCATTGCAATCTGAGATGGTAGCAGGTGCAATCCAAGAAGACCATTGAGGTCGGTGACCTTGAGGTAGCCACCAAGCACTCTGCTGTAGACCTTGTCGGGCGTGTTCTCATCGCCAAGGTTGACCTGCAACTGAAGTCGGCGTTGGTCCTTGATGGACAGAAGTAGTGGTGCATCACTGTTGCACAGTTCCGTGCTATCGATGGTGCCGATGGCAAAGCTGTCCTCCTTGGATTCCAATTGGAAGCACACTTCAAGTCGTCGTGTTCCGGAGGTGTTGACTTGACCATTGATGCCCTTGATGCTTGAGGTGGATTGTCGAAGTTCACATGGTTGAACGTCAGGGCCAATGGCTTGTTGATACCGCTGCATCCATCGATCACCATGACAGGTCCGGTTGCATCCGGAATCCAGGATCGCGAGGAGATGAGGCTCTCGCACTGGCTCTTGTGGTTCATCATGTGGTCCTGGTAGGTCATGGTGTCCGGAATCAGGTAGTCCTGGTTCATCATCATCATATAGGCCATGTAGGCTGCTGGCGATCCATGGTAGGACGAAGGTGCCCTTGGTGGCGTCCGTGGTGGTGTCCATGGTTCACCTTGAGCAGCTTTCTTCTCGCGGAAGTAGTGAGCCAGGTCTTTCATGCCGCGACTGGAGCCATCATCAACGTTGTTCAGGACCCAATCAACGTAGTTTTCATCTTGCCAAGCATACCAGAATGGATGCCCTTTGTGCTTGCCGAAGGTGATGGTCTTGGTGCCGTGGAAGTAGAGCGCATCAGATTGATCCCTCGGTGGTGGTGCCTTTGGTGTCGATGGCACCTGAGCTGTTGACATCGTGGGCATCGTCGGCATGCTGGTGTACTCAGAGCTGAGGGTGTCCAGGTTCACGGATACGGCATCAATGATCCGGTGGATCTCTTCCAAGCTGAGGATTCCATTGTTTTCCTTCATCTTGATGGTGGCGATCATGAGTGACGACCGAAGCAGCTCATGAACTGACCTGGAGTCGAACTGCTTGTTGTCATGGACAGGCTGTCCAATGGCGCCACGAAGGAAGGTCTCTTCATTGACTCGTAGATGAGGTGGCTTGGGTACATGTTGGTCTGACCATGCGCCACGGGTGACCTTGCCGCAATCCAAGCAGGTATTGCGCCAGTTAACGCCATTCGATCCTCTCCACGTGCATCGGTTGTGGTTGCACGGGACATTGGTGAAGCCTGGAGCTCCTTCAACAGGTTGGGCATTCTTGCCAACGATCATCTTCTTCTCATTCTTCAGCAGGAGGCCACAATCAAGACACGTCTCCTTGAGGTAGTAGCCATTGCTGCCCTTCTTGGTGACCCTGATGTGAGGGCATACTTCCTGCTGAGGCGTTGCCGGTGCTGATGAGGTAACGTTGGTGCTTGTAGAACCTGGAGCTGGTTCTCCTGGAGTTGATTCTTCTTCAACTTCCATATCCATCAAAGTGCTGAGGACTTGGCCCACAAGAGTTGGTGGTACATGAAGTGGCATT
Organism: Durusdinium trenchii; assembly: GCA_963970005.1. NCBI lineage: Eukaryota > Dinophyceae > Suessiales > Symbiodiniaceae > Durusdinium > Durusdinium trenchii. The sequence continues at coordinate 41,092 of CAXAMN010016191.1, read as the reverse complement.
GCCGTGGGCGGTGGATTTCTTGTCGGAGTGTCAGGTTGTCCATAGCCGGCCTGAGGATGCATAGGGCCGGTCTGACGTGGAGCTTGTCCTGCCATCTGGATGCCTTCAGTCGACATCACGCAGAGGTCCTCGGGGTTGTGGAGCATGAAGTCCAGGACCTGATCTGCTGTCCAGCCTCGTTGATACAGCGACTGCACCAGTTCCTGAGTTGCCATGGTGGCCTGCACAGATGCCGCAGTGGGCGGTGGCATCCTTGCAAACACAGTACTCAAACTTGAGGATGTAGGTCCACCAGCAGGTGCTGTCGACTGCATAGACGGTGTCCGTGAAGTAGGCACTTCCGTAGGATGCTCGGAGCCAAATCCAGTGCCGCCGGAGACCGCCATGAGGCATGTGTCCTCGTTCACAATCTCATAGTCTTGAGGTCCATCGTGCATGGCGAAGTAGACCACTCTGGTCTTGGGAGTTCCGCCACCTTTTGAACCCTTCTTGCCATGCTTGCCAGATGAAGCCATAGTCGAGGAGGAGGAGGAGCTCTTCTTTGACTTGTTGTCGCCCTTGCCGGTGCCTTTGGGACATTGTGGGTCGCCAGACCAATGCCCTTTTTGTCCACACTTGCGGCACTCGGTCTTGCTCTTGAGCTGTTGAAGGCGAGCACGTTTCTCCTGCAAGGAAAGCGAGCCAGAGACTTCGAACTGTCTGGACCCGCTGAAGCCACTGTGGCCCTTGCCCTTGGCATGACCTCGAACAAAGTAGGCCTCATTCTCCAGTTGGATGGCCTCAGCTGCCAAGGCACATGCTTCTTCATTCTGCATGTCCAGGCCCTCGTCGATGAAGTAGGCGGCCCATTCCGCCAGGAGGTCATTGGCCTCAGAGTCCTCATAGCCGAGGTAGGTGGTGTTCTCATCGTCGTCCTCAAAGACCTCGGTGAAGCCTGCCAGGGACTGGGATGCCGTCTCCCAGTCAGGGGACTCTTCATAGATCTCCTCATCGACATGGAAGGCTCTGTTGTTGAAGCCTTTGCCTTTGGATCTCCATGATCCCTTGAAGCTGCCAGGATGCCGCCGTGGAAGTCGCTCACGTTCATGTAGTCGAGGGTGTTGGTTGAGTAGCTCATCAGCTACGAGCTCAACTTCCATCTTGCCTCTCAAGGTGGTGCGGATCATCAGCTTCTGGTCTTCACTAAGACCTGCATTCTGGAGGATCTGTTCTGCTAAGATCCCTTCACTCACAGCCATGCTCGGGTCGAGCTGCTGGAGCTGGCGCCACCATGTTTTGCGCCTGAGCACATAACTTGAGACCGGCTCTCCATGTTGTCTCGCCATCATGCCACCGTCTCTTGCGCCAATGGCGTAGAGTTCTCTGGCTTCCTGTTCTCGGCGTGGTCGGAGGTTCCTCTCGAAGAGGGTGATCAGGATCTCAGGAGCCTCGGTGGTTGCGAGCTTGGATGGCTCGATCTGCTGAGCCATCTTCAGAGCTGGTCCTCGGAGTCCCTCAACTAGCCTGAGCCCTAGCGGCCCGAGTTTCTTGACCTCACCTGCATCCATGTGGGACTCTCTTTGTACTCGAGCTCGTACGCGGTAGGCGTACTCGTTGAGGGCGCTAGGTTCCCCGCTGAAGCGAGGGATGCCAAACTTGGACTCTGTTTGGTCATCAGCCACCGTGGAGGTGGCAGCAGCTGTGGCCGCCGCGTTGTAGCGCAGCGCCTCCAAGAACGCCGCCATGGCGCTCTCGGCGAGAAAGCGAAAGCTGGTGCCGGGATCGCTCCCAGCTCCGCTACCAGTATGAAACTGACAGCGGCCCGGAGGAACGCGCACCTTTTGGCACGCGGATGCGAGTCTTGAGCCATGGATTCATGGCGGGTTCAAGTGTCACAACTGGCTGGAGCATGACGATGGGAAAAGGCGTGCATGCTCAGACATGGAAAATCATGAACTGGTCATGAAAGGACCCTCACTTTCACAATTCTATTGGATGATGGATGTCTTTGGGAATTTGGAGGTTCCCCGTTCGCCGCCCAAACAGTCCCTGGTTCCAGGTCCTACCAGCCAACACACCCTCCGGATCCATTCTGACCAATGACTGTCGTGTTACACATGGCTGGCCAGTCAATAGCCTCAACAAAGCAGTCACAAAAACATGAGAAGGCCAAAGAGCTTTGGGATGCTTTGGGGAGAGATGGCCAGCAACCACATAGCAAGCGCCGCTTGAAAAATGGTTTGGTCTGCAGCCTCCGCCAAGCATCACACAAACCTCGAAGAAGCTCGGAGAGCCATTCGCCAGCATGGACTGCTTGGGCCCAGCTGGGCCGCCTCCTACCGAACGAGGAATGAACCAAACAAGCATCCCAAATCCGGCCACTTTTTCAGTGAATGCTACTCACTAGCTGCTACTCACTAGGTGCTACTCATCCACTCACCTTTGTCTTGGTGGGTTGGTTCGACACAGTGAAGTAGCTGTTGAAGCTGGATTGGATGAGCCTTCCGTTGCTCGCAGAGTGCATTGGGCGTGACCAGTGAGGAATAAAAATGAAACAAGCGTCGGATAACCAGAGCTCACAACTGCTCAAAGACATGGTCAAACAAAGACACGCACCATCCTGCACCCAGTGAGATAAAAACATCAGCAAGCATACTTAGTACTAAGATATACTAAGCATACGTGGTAGCAAGGCCAGGAGCTACTACGAGTAGTAGCGTTCTTTTTGCGGCATGCCCTGCCCCACCTCAAGTGCCGCTCCGCAAACCGCTCCAAGAGCGCACGACTGGTTTCGTTGCGCCAGAAGAACTCGCCCTGGATCGGACGCGTAAACACCGTGCGGTCAACCCATTGGCGGAAGCATCTTCAAGGCCAAACTGGCTGGTGCTCTTTTCATGAAAGTCGGCTTCTGGACAGCACCCTTGTTGGAGTAAGATGGAGTAAGTGCATAGCACATTATAACTATACTGTACTGTAATGCTTTCTTATTGTGAGGTCTCAATAGCTTCCCGGATGAATCCGACTACCACCAATGGGTTCCAATGGGTGGATGATCTTCAGTATGAATCGAAGGGCCTTTTCCAGAAGAATGTGCTAAAGTTTTGCTGATGCTTTATTTTGCGGAAATGGGACGATCTGATATGCATCACATGCACATCGACGGCGACAGCCCCCAGCAAAGCGCAAAAGGCACCTGCTCATCCTTCGCCGCCATGACGTTCGCAAAGGCCACAAATGGCAGCCAGGGAGGAGCCGCTTTGGACACTTCCAACGCCTGCACTCCGAGGTGAATACCCAAAGCAGCTCCTCTTCTCACTCTTCTGATCTTCGAAGTGGTGCAGGAATTCTCAGATGTTGCCATCCCCTTCCGATCCAGTTCACCCTCTAACTCACCCACATTCAGTTGGTCCTAGGGACCCCCAGTGTCCCCACCTCTGGTCGCACCAAGGGTGCCAGAAGCGCTTGAGCACAGCGTCTGTGCCGACAAAGAGCCAAGGCCCAGAAGGGAGCGCTTGCGAAGGATAGAGATGAAGGCCCAAGCGCCTGGGCGAATATGGCAGACTGTTTGGGCCTTTCAATTTGACTGTCACCCACCTGCCTGGCGTTTCCAGAAGCATCGCGTAGCAAAAAACACAAATGTGCAAAGAAAGTAGATGAACATCCATTTGTGGCAGAGTATTTGGCGTTATGAAGATAAACCTAAACTCCATATTTCATCAGCAAAGTATGCTCCGCACACTCACCTAGAACCCCACAACATAGGCACCACGAACCAGGATCAATTCATGATGAAAGTATTGAACATGATATGAAAAATGCTGGTGCGCCACGCAGCATCAGCGCGAGTAACCCCATCTCTATGACAACACAACCTGCCACACCGCAAGCCTCAGGGAGCTCCTGCCAAACTGCATGAGGCTGGAATGCCGCGCGTACCTCGAAGTTGCGACCCTGATGTGTGTGTGTGTGTGAAACCCTTGGAGTCATAGGGTTTCCGTTGACTTTTTTGCCGGGGCGTCAGGCTCGATACACCTACACTAAACATCCACCCGTACCTGCGGTTTTAAACTGTTGATTGTTTGTTGTGCTCCCCTGGTTTCTTTCATGGTGGTTCATGCACCTGAGGTTCTTCCTGGAGGTGTTTAGGTCTTTAGGTAGGCCTCCAAACTTGTAACGCGGACCTTCAACCTGGATGTGATGGCCTCCAACTACTAGCAATGGCCTCTAACCTTGGCAGTCTTGTGTTTCTTGTCACCAACCTACTAGCGATGGCCCCTCCACCTGCCTTCGACGGCCTCCAACCTGAGAGCGATGACCTCTAACTTGGACTGCTTTGCAGTTTCATTTTTTGTTACCAACCTGCGATGGCCCCCAACCTGCTTTCGTTGGCCTCTAACCTAAGAGCGATGACCTCCAACTTACTTGTCCCGTTTTACTCAGGCCCCTTTTTTCACCTAGGTTTCCGTGTGGCATGAGGCTTTGAATTTCCGTACGCATATGCTAAGTGTGTCTCTCCTAGTGAGAGCCCGGGTGTACCCGAGGAGTGTCCCCTGTGGCCCCGTCGAACCGGAGTGTGTCTACTGTATCCACTGCCCGGATACCAAGCAGTCCGCAGTGGACAAAGCAGGGCTGAGCCAAAGTTATTTGTCAAGACTAAACGAACTATCACATTCAAGCAAGGCAGCTCTTGAGCAGGCCATTAGGTGACCGCAGCGGTCCAAGTCAGCCATTTTGGCACGGCGTACGTGGTCGCAGCGACCACAGTTTTTTAAGGTCCATTGGGACCCGTCGTAATCTTAGGTGCACACACAGCACGCACATGTTAAACGAGGCAGGTCTTCCTAGGTTGCTTTAATGAGGTCTGGCTTCATTGGTTCCCAGCCCCTCCATTTGGTTCCCTTTTTCATCCTTTTCTCCTTCTCACACACGTTCTTTCCTCCTTTCGTTTCATGTCTTTCCCTGCTTCATGTCCTGTCATCTCACTCCTTTCCTTCTCCTGCGTGCACATCGGTCAAGGCCTTAGTCTGCACGCGCACATCTACTGTAAACCCAGGTTTCAGGTTGCCCAGGTTCTGACAATGAGGTATGGTTCACCGTTTGTCCCTGTGCGTTTGGTTCCCATTTCATTGCAACCACATGCACTTTTGTCCCGTCTGTCCTCTTTCTCATGTCTTCATCTTTTTGTCCATGCTGCACGCACACATGCACATTAGCTCGTCACTTAGTTTTTGCATCCCTAATCGGGAGACGTGTGAAACCCTTGGAGTCATAGGGCTTCTGTTGAAGGTTTTGTTTTTTTTGCAGGGGCGTCAGGCTCGATACACCTACCTGACGCAACGAAGCTATGGTGTATCGAGGGGTGGGTGGAAAAATCATCCACTCGTACCATCCCGTACCTACGGTTTTTAAACTGTTGACTGTTGATTGTTTGTTGTGCTCCCCTGGTTTCTTTCATGGTGGTTCATGTACCTGAGGTTTTTCCTGGAGGTGCTTAGGACTTTAGGTAGTCCTCGAAACTTGTGTCACTTGTAACACGGACCTTCAACCTGGATGTGATGGCCTCCAACTACTAGCAATGGCCTCTAACCTTGGCAGTCTTGTGTTTCTTGTCACCAACCTACTAGCGATGGCCCCTCCACCTGGTTTCGGTGGCCTCTAACCCAAGAGCGAGGACCTCCAACTTTGGCTGTTTTGCAGTTTCGTTTCTTGTCACCAACCTACTAGCGATGGCCCCTCAACCTGCCTTCGACGGCCTCCAACCTAAGAGCGATGACCTCTAACTTGGACTGCTTTGCAGTTTCATTTTTTTGTTACCAACCTGCGATAGCCCCCAACCTGCTTTCGTTGGCCTCTAACCTAAGAGCGATGACCTCCAACTTACTTGTCCCGTTTTACTCAGGCCCCTTTTTTCACCTAGGTGTCCGTGTGGCATGAGGCTTTCAATTTCCATCCACATTGTCCGCATATCCTAAGTGTGTGTGCTTGGGGGGAAGGGGCGTCCCTGCAGATTTGAGCCAAAACGCATTGCCCCAACAAGTCGAGTCTTCTCCCTACTTCTTTGGAGAAGTCCGAATCTGGGGCCATGGGTTCCTCTTGATATGTCATGATATGTCGGATCCGAGATTGATGCTTACGGCTATACCCACAAATGCGCTCCAAATCAAACGTGGTTCATCTTGACCTCCTGCAGGAAGCGCGCAACTCTTTCTCCTAGAACGCTCGAGACGAGCCCACAAGTGCCAGCTCGGCAGTCTGAAAGAGTTCGTCCTCCAAGGTGGAAGGAAGGCTCCCAAAGTGACGTTTCAGTTCCTGAGAGGCATCGGAGATCCCGAGGAACACGACTTAGTGGAACTGAGTGGTTTCAGCGCGCGTGTTGCCATCTGGCACATCCGCATCAGGCATCTAGTGTCTCTATCAAAGTCTGGTGCATGCCAATATGTTGTGCTAGGCTACACTATAAGCATGCTAGAGGGAACCGGGTCTGTTGATTCCGTTGGAAAAAACGCAAGACCAACCGCCCCGAGTGCGCTTCTTCCTGTGGGAATACTTCCATAAAGGACTTGAGTATGGGCACACACCATCTTCAGATCAATTACATGCCTGTTAGCGTTTTTGTAAACATGACTGAAAGATACTAAAAGACTCATGACTCTGGCTTCTGTCAGCAACGTGCCCTAGCTCTAGCTTGTGCTCCAACTGGTCAGCCGCTGGAGAGATGCCGAGAGGCAGGCTCTGAGAGTAGCTTCTGCAGCTCCGCGTTCAAGCGCGGGGTGAAGCTCCTGGCTTGCACCTGGCCGCAAGCGCGGCGTGAGCCCCAATCCCCCTGACCTGATAGGCGTACCACGGATGCACTCGGTCGGTTGCCCTAATTATATATATATTATATATATATACAGTTATGTTTGCTGAAGCGATCAAACAGGATGGTTTCTTCAACGCGAGCTGTGGCTATGCAAATTTGGGGGAGTGGATCTCGTGTAAGGCTGGGTTGCAGCCTGGACCTGGGTGCGGTGTTGATCCTTTAGTCCATTTCTATGACCCTTCCGTTACCTTTGGCTTTTCCAAGCACTTATCCGGAATCCTTGTCGTCTTGTTAGAAGTCATCCTGATATTCTTCTACGAGAAGGTTCAGGTTCATGCGGAAATCTTAACCTTCCAAAGAGTGTCCCAAACCTCTAATCACACAACTTGCAAGGCATGTTCAGACGTTCGCACATAAACCTAGCACTGCTTAAGAACCTTTTGGACAAGAAAATGAGGCTCCCGTGGTCCTTGACTTGAGAAGACCAGGGCGCCACATTTTCTTAAGCTCTCAAACATCAGGTTTAGGGTCTCTGATTCTCTTCCGGGTTCTTCTCAACCCCTGTTCTTCACCAGGATGGTTGCTGTACGGCCCACATAAGCAAGAGGCCTTAATTTGGCACATTCTGTACTGTTTGCATTCAACTGCTTTTGTGTGGTGGACTAAGCTTTAGCAGGAAAATCCTTAGCCAATGATGGTATTGTATCATGGGCACTGTGTGCCTGTCACACTTGTCTGAAACTACGAGGACCCAAACAAAAAGAGTCACCGGTCGACACCCCGGCTCTGGTAGCATGATCATCCAGGAAGTATGTTTATTCCCCTTCAGTTCTTGACAAGTAGTGTAGTGCATGGTGATTCTGGTGCTGCCCATTCTGTTTGACAAGGGAGCTCGCCAGGACCCGCCTGCACAGAACCCTCATCTTCAGCTGGCGGCCTGGCAACGGGCCCAGGAAAGCCAACAAATGAATGCAAAGATCAAAGGGAGCGGAGCGGGTCATCAAAAAGGAGTATAGGGCCGCCGGTAGGGCTGCATAGACACCAACCATGAAGTGGGCCAAGAAAGGGTCCTTGATCCAACTACTGGGTCTACTATGGTCTACCTTCCTCCACTCCTACCGAGGCCATGGCGGCCATGGCGGGCCTCACCGAGAGCTCCAGCTTTTCGCAAAGGGAGAGCACTTCTGGCTTCACCACCAGTGGAGTCTTCACGTTGTGCCTGCCGGAACGCCACGCCCGCGGAGGGGAACGGTGCCACGTCCGGGACACCGTTGCCCGTGGTCGTACGGCGAGGTCCGAGCTGGAAGACCAGACGATCGTCCTACGGCTCCCAATGGCTTCCTGATGGAACCGTGTCTTCGAAACATGGTTGGTTTCTAATTGTCACTTGCGCGGTCTTATTAACAGAAGCAAATCCGCTTTCAGAAGCGTTTCTTCAGTTCAATATTGCACGTCAAAACCTCTCCTCTATCTGAATCTGCACACCGTCTCCACACATCTACACATGTTTGCCGCGCCAATTGATCAATTGTGCACCGCCGCCGTTCGGGCCTCCCAAGGCCAAAGACGACTCTTAAGGAATTTCGAGAGGGTCGTAAAGCCTGAGCCAAGGACACTCCGCTGGAGGAAGACATCTCCAACCAAAAGCAGCAAGGCTGCAAATGCATTGGGGTACATGGATCAGTCACCGGAAATTTATGGAACATATTGTGAAGTTGTGAATTTGCATCCGAAAAGATCACAAGCTCCGGCAGCAGCTGTTTGTAACAAGGCCGAGAAAAGGCCAGATCCTCCGCAGCAACCAGGAACTGAGGCTTGGGGGGGGGCATTCGGGTTGCACCCGCTGCTCTGTCGGGCCTTCCAAACAGGAACCATCCGTTTCTCGGGGTCCGTGAGGCGTGAAACGATTCTAATTAAATTCCAATTATTCTAATTTGTTTCTACTAGCTTCTTGTTACTACTAGTAAGGCACTTGTTACTAGAAGCGATGCACTTGTTCCTAGTAGCTTCTTGTTTCTACTAGCTTCTTGTTACTACTAGTAAGGCACTTGTTACTAGAAGCGATGCACTTGTTCCTAGTAGCTTCTGGTTTCTACTAGCTTCTTGTTACTACTAGTAAGGCGCTTGGTACTAGAAGCGATGCACTTGTTCCTAGTAGCTTCTTGTTACTAGTGGCCCAGAATGTCCAAAGGCCACGTCGACCCATTGGTGATCCTTTTGTGTGAGACCGTCCCCTTGTTACCCATCTGCCACGGAGCTCTGTCTCTTAAGGCGAGCAGGAAAAAGAACCTGGCGTCACGTCATCGTTTCAAGCGTCCGGGAAGGAAGCAGCGCTTTCGCTCCAAAGTTCGTCAAACAGGCAGGCTCCCACAAACTTGGGCCCTGCATGGCTGTGCCGAATGGAGCCCTTGCTGATATATATATATATAACATCCCTATCCAACCACCCCCTGACCGAACACGAGAGTACCCCCACCCTGACCTCGCCTGGCCACTGGACCCGACATGTTGTGGAGGTCGACCAACTTCTCTTGCGCCTTGGTGAAGACCTTTTCCTCAATGGCCTAGCGACTGCAAGGTCTTGCAAACAGTGGGAAACCATGAAGTGGTCTTTCTTTCGAGCCTGTGCGCCAGGGGCATGCATGCAAGGGTATTCAATCAGTAAACCACCTGAAACCTGGGAAACACCCTGCCTTCTGGATCAGGTGTTCAGCCCATTGGCTCCAGCCCACTCTCAGCACTGCCAAAATCAAAAAATTGTAGGCACCTCGGCTGCCAGATAAATAGGGAATGGGCAGAACGCGGTGGGCGGTGGGAGATGTTTCTCCCCGTCTGGCCATGGGATGTGGTGGGTCATGCGAGTCATGCGAGTCGAGCCAAACAGCTCATAAGCGGCCCAAAGATGCAAAAGCAGCAGCTCCCATCGATTCAAACTTTCAAAGAAACTCATCGGCCTCCTAATTGGGCAGCGATCCTCTTTCAGTCGAGACGCCGTTGTAACCACGATTAAAAATATTGTTCGGTCATTGATAGAAAATAGGTTTTCCCAACTGCAACCGATTTCACAAACAAATAAATCATGACCCAATCACCGCTAAACAGGCACGACCCGATCATCGGCAAAAAATCATGACCCGATCGCCGATAAAAATATCATGACCCGTAGTACTGATGTCACCACGTGAGAAAAGAATGGGTCCGACGGTTTCCAGAGGACGCGCACTTTTTTGACGTATGTCTATGATGTTTCGCGTTGTTTTTTAAATACGGTTCCTGGTTCCACTCCTTCTCATGTTGCGCTCGTTTTACGTGTTTTCGTTCTTTTTAAATTGTTGTTTTCTGGCGTTTGTATTGTCACCACACGCGAAAAGAATGCATCCGACGGTTGCAAGACGTTGGCTTCTACATACGGTGCTGACTCCTTGACAGCATACAGCTAAGTCCCACCTCCTCAAGAAGACCCCGAGGCCTATCAATGTGCATGTATAGAGAGTGAATTGTTGCCACATCGCAAATATGAATGTGAGATGGTCCTTTTTTGGAGCGCACGCGGACCTAGTTCGATTGTTATTCAGTATACTGGAGACATATTATGGCAGAGCTCGACACTGACAGTGAGAGCGTCGTTTGAGGTACGAGCACTTGAAGCTCTTGCGAGCGCCCGTGATACCACTAACTTGACTATGGTGCGGCGGTCATGGGCTGAAGTTTCTTGTTTTCCTCTTTTATTGTTTGTCTTCCGACCACTTAGTTCTATCATGAAAGCCATCAAGCAAACTTCAGTTCCCTAAATTTGCTCCTCCTTCTCAGGTTTCCATCGTTGTAATTCCGGCCATTTCTCTCTGCTTTTTAGTCCCCATGTCTTTGCTAGTTTAACACTTGTTGGAGGCAACTGGCCTGGGCCAAATCTGCTAGCTTTGCATCGGAGCTTGATGGCGCCCGTGTCGCGCTTCAAGTCCGAAAGTCAATGTTGGCGAGAAAGAAAGAGACAGAGAGGGAGAGGGAGAGAGAGAGAGAGAGGGAGAGGGAGAGTCATACTGTATCATACTTGTCAAATATGAGGACGCAAACATCGGAAGCGCCGAAGGACATTGAACGCAATACTGACTTTTCTATAGAGGTGCTACAGGAACTCTAAAAAGAGCATTAAAAAAACACTAAAAAGCGTAAAGCGAGCGCAAAATAAGTGGAGCCAGGAACCATTTAAAAAAGGATCTGTAGAGCCAGGAACCGTGAAAAAAAAGAAGCAAAAACTAAACATAAAATCTGTAGAAAACTCTAACACGAGCGCAAAATGAGCAGGTGTTGAATCAGGAACCGCCGATAAACCGTAAAACGAGCGCAAAATGAGGTGTTGAACCAGGAACCGTCAAAAAGTTTTTTTAAAAATGTAAAACGAGCGCAAAATGAGCAGGTGGAGCCAGGAGCCGTCAAAAAACGGTAAAAAGCCGTAAAAGAACGCAAAACGATCACAAAATGAGCAGGTGGAGCCGTAAAAAAAAAAGTAAAAAACCGCAAAGCGAGCGCAAAATGAGCAGGTGTTGAACCAGGAACCGTAAAGCCGTTAAAAAGTCGCCAGCTGGCGATTGCAGTGGGCGCTGCCACACCAAAAACCAAACAAAACACCATCAAAAACGAATAAAACAAACACGGTACGGCGCCGAAGGGGTCGAGTTCCAATTCAAAATTCGTATATAATTGATTAAACTCTGATTGTTTATTGTGGATTGGTCATTGGATACCAACACCTGATTGTCTATAGTCGTAGCTGATTGGTAGATTGTTTTGTGGATTCACCTGCGTCTGCTTTCAGTCGACCTGTTGAACGCAAAGGTGCGCAAACCCTGTACGGAGACTGCAAGCGCAGCGAGAACCAAGACTGAAGCGATCATTGAAGCCTGAAAACTCCAAAGGATGTACAGTAAGGGATTCCACATAGCAACAAAGTCAACAAGTCAAACCGTACACCTTTTTGATTGAATATATATATATACATATATTTGTGTATCTATCATATTATATATGTATATATATCTGCGTGCGTGTGTACCATGTATATGTATATGTCACGCACAGGCAGCATCTGGGGGTCCAAAGACGAGTGCTGTCCTGCCAAATAAACAAGTGCCCGTTTTAGCATGCTTGAGCCTGGCCAAAACAATTAGCCAAATAAACATAAACAATGGTAATTTCCCAAATCAACCCAACTTCATCCGACTTCCGATTCAGATCCTTCCTCTCTAAAAATATTCACCATTCAAATCAGGTGTGTCACCCTGCCCAGCCCAGCTGTCTGAGGCGCCTTCCGTCAAGGTAATCCCTTTCACTTGCACGTGCTTAAACAAATGAAGCGCCGCATGCAGCTGATTCTCCTGGCACAGATCGGCAAAGCCCTCATAGCAATACCCGTGCAAGAATGAAGTTTGGTGAACTATACAGTATCTGTCCAGAAGCGATCGTTCAACCCTCTTGATTCTCATGCATTTGGAGGTTGGTCGGCCTGCAGCAAACACCCACCGCTCCTGCACCAAGGCATGAAGTGCAATGCTATAGGAGCGGGCGTTGGTGAAGTCACGCTGTTCCTCACTCGATGCAGCAGCATTACTGACAGATCTGGCATGGTGTGCCAGGCCCCGCCTCATTCCAATAGTGTTTCTCTCCCGGGTGCTCTGGGTACCCGCCATAAAAGCCGATGGCGAGCAAACATTCAGACCCCCACAGGCGATTATGGTAGAAGCGATGGCCTCCAACCTAATAGCGATGGCCTCTGACCTAGAAGGCCTTCCTGGGTTTGCTGGTGTTCTCAACATGTTTATATCCTCCCAGTGCCAAGGAGCCATGTTGGACAGCAAGGCCAGGACCCATTCCCAGTTTGCAGCACTGGAGCTCAACACTGTGTTGAAGGTAATCCTGCAGCAGGCATGCTAAAATGACCTGGAGCATGTACAGCAGGTTATTGGGGATGGCCCTCACCCCACCCATATACTATTGGGCTGATTGCAAGTTGGCATGTGGCCTGGCCTAGCATGCTGGGTAACAGCTTAAGTGGCAACTCTTCGAGTGATGACTTTAGGAATGCTGTGATGGTGGCCTTTATTGGTGGAAACAGCCATTTTCAACTTCCCCGTGCACAACAATAGCACAAGACTTGCCTGAACGGCTTCGCAACAAGAACTGTCTGTAATACAGGACAAGTGAATGAAACCCATACTGACGCCAATGTGCGCTGCAGGTGGCTGTGAGCAAAACATCTCTCCTTTCTTGGGGATTCGGGTTCGCCGCGGCAGGTTATTACACGGAGACTTGAGATTGCAGGCCTCACAGCGACTTGTGAAACAATCGCACTGAAATTCCGCTGAGCGTCACATCAGGCTGGATACCCATCTTTTCCATCCGGCTGAGCACACCCGCAGCTAAATCAACACCTAAATGACGACACGCATGTATCACCTCAGTGTGGTGCATCACCTGAACACCGAACATGTCGCTGCTCAACCTCTCCACTCACCCCTGCCATCTCCACCGTGTATGTGCCAAACGAGTATAATGGTTGGAAAACCTACAGCACCTGATAAAATGCCTCGGCACACACAGCAAGAGCCTGCGACGGCATTGATGTGATTCCACTGCGCCCTGGCTGCCCCATCTCTACAGGCATAATCCAATGTCACTGTTGGGATCTCATGAGCGCACCGTTCTCTCCAATGCGCCCTCTCTTGCTTTCAGGCTAGGAGCCGTTGAAACACCCAGCAGATGAAACCCTCGTCTTGCAACCTTCGGTGTGTGCAGGCTGCGGTGTGTTTAACGTCGGAAGAGTTAAAACCACCATAAACGCCGCCCATCTTCCCACCCTGCGTAGGTACCAATCTGGCACGCCTGCGCCAGCACAAAAAAGAGACAGACAGACAGACAGACAGA
>CAXAMN010016191.1:0-22393 GCA_963970005.1 Durusdinium trenchii | reverse complement strand
ACAGAGACAGACAGACAGAGACAGACAGACAGAGACAGACAGACAGACAGACACACAGACAGACACACACACAGACAGACACAGACAGACACAGACAGACACAGACAGACACAGACAGACACAGACAGACACAGACAGACACAGACAGACACAGAAAAACAGACAGAGACAGAGACAGAGACACAGACAGAGACAGAGACAGAGACAGAGACAGAGACAGAGACAGACAGAGACAGACAGACAGAGACAGACAGACAGACAGCCAGACAGCCAGCCAGCCAGCCAGGCAGGCAGCCAGCCAGCCAGCCAGGCAGGCAGGCAGGCAGAGAGAGAGAAAAAAGAAAGAGATAGAGAGAGAGCTCACCCTTCTGGTGGAGCTGAGCCCACACACCGTCCGAGCGTCGGTGTTATAAGAGATCACATCGGGCGAAGGGCCCTCGGTCTCCATCAGCTCTAGAAGGCCAATCGCTTCCAACCAGCGGTTGGCTGAAGCACAGGCCCCCAAGCAGGTGTTCCTCGGAAAAACGCGCATGACATGTTTTCTATATAGGCAGGGCTGGTGCTGGGCGACCGAAATCACCCGCGGGAGGGCCCCTATGCTGAGCACTTGGGGTCCACGTGGCAAGCGTCTTGCAACAAAACTACATACTCTAAACGAAGCAGGACCCAAAGATAAACTAGCCGCAAAAATGGCTGCCACAAAAGAAATACCTGTAACGGAGACAAGTGAAAGTTGGCAACGCCGTCGATCAAAACAGCCGATGGAGCGATTGCAACATCCGCATGCTAACACCACCTATATATATATATGTATAGTACTGCAAATAGACTTGCAAAAATCAGAGAAATCCAGAGCACAGGTGGGAACCGATGAGGCCGGTGGCATTGGGTGGGCCCGGCTCAAGCCGAGCTGCATGTTTGGGGGTACAGCCCCCATCCCCCATCCTGGATCAAGCTGCAACGCAGCTGAGAATAGACTCAGCTCAAACACACCCACACACACTCTAACTCTAAGTGTATATACAAATATATACATATCTATCTAAGTGTGTATATATATATATATACGTGATTATGTGTGTGTGTGCAACATGTTTGCAATAATAGTCGGAAGGGTGCCGCGAAATGGACGCCAAGTGCCAAAGTTTAGAGTTTAAACATCCCTGGGTGCCCACGATCGAAGTAGATTAAACAATCTGAGGCTCGTGCGCTGCACAAAAGTCGCTCCACCCTTCAATGTAAACTAACTTAAACTCTTTTGATCAATCAGACGTGCCCTTCCAGAAAACCTATTTGAGAGTCCAAAGTCTATCCTATTTTTTGCACTTGGATGTGCTTCCATGTTCCTTCCACTTCACATCTTTCTTGCCATTTCTTGCCCACACCCCCGGCCCCTGTGTCTCATCTCTCCCAGGCCGCACTGCCCCTGCTGCTGAGCCTCACAGTGGCCGCGTTGGGTGGCAACGCAGACCTGAGCGCCTCGAACACATTGAGCACAACGACCCAGGAGGCCGTCGAAGCGCAAACGTCCAAGAGCCGATTGTGGCCTCGCTAGGCCACAACGATGTCGAAAGCGAGAAAATGGGTGAGACTCAAACGATATTGACTGGATGTGTCTATGTATTGGAGGAGTTGTTGTTTCATTAATCATGTGACCATGTGATATATTACATATAATGTGCAAGACTTGTGCTTTTATTGGACTGGCCTTCGGGAAGCTATCTCAGGAAACAATCAGATTGGGAGCCATGCTGCTGCCGCCACTGTTGAAAGCAAACAACTTTGAGAAACAGGACAAAACATGTGGATCCACCTTCAATAAAACGACTCTCGGCATCGTTGGTGCTGAAGCAAGCCGATTAGCATCTATATAGCCTATATCGAGAAAGCATCTGCGCCCCAACCTACAAGCGATGGCCTCCAACCTACTTGAGATGGCCTCCAACCTAATAGCGACGGCCTCCATCCCAAATAAAGCGGGCAAATTCACCGCCAATGGGCTCTTGATGTCAGGCGCCACCTCGTTCGCCGCCATGTCTGCCAGGATGGTCAACGCCTCTTCCCAACCTTGACTCTCAGCGCATGCGCTGATCATCGGGTTGTAGGTCCGCACACCCGGTCGCAATCCATTGGCCTTCAGTTCCTCCAAGAAATTTTCGCGATCTCGTCCTCAGCACGCTCCGGGCGGAGGACAACAGGGCCTTCCAGTGGATGATTTTCAACATGTATGGTACTATACAACATGTTTCGAAGGCAAAGGGCGTCGCTCTTGACTTCTCACATTGTCCAGATCCACCTCTCAGTGTCCGCTCATGACTAAAATGTTTAGTAGAGTAGAGTCGGCACATGTACGCATTTCTGGCCTCGATGACTTGTCCCCCCACTGAAGAAACAAGTAATTATCAGCATCTACCCAACCTTACCACTGGTTTGCATCAATCCGCAACTGCTCAAGTTCATCTTGGACGAAGTGTCACCCCTGAAGTGTAGTTCAACCGGTGCAACGGTCCAACTGGTGCACACCCCCTGCCCGGCTCCGAGGCCATTTGGCCAATCTGTGTCCAGCATCGGTCCATGATCAGCGATGAGAGGCAGTTGAAGGTCACCTCATCAGGCGCAAGCCTGGCCAGCCGTGGATGGGGAATAACTGGGTGCCCATCGGATGGGAAAGGCATGGAGTCGGACTGTTTGTTGGACCTATGGAACTCAGTGCGTGTGCGAAAAGCAATGAGAACGCATGCAACAAGAGTCCTGGATGCCGATGGCCAGCGCATCAAATGGAAAAGCGTCCTTGCTCCTAGTAGTAAGGCCAGGAGCCCCTAGTAGCGTCCTTTGTTTCTAGTAGCGTCCTCTACCCCATGGCAAAAGGAAGAAAGAAGATGAAAGAAGTCCAGCAAATTTTCTGACTCTAGTTCCCGCAAGCCATCTTCTCTGCAGCTGTCAAGTTACATATTTGCCCACTCCACGAGTTCAATAGCGGTGCCCCGAATCTACCTATGATATACATATATATAACTAATGATATCTAATTATATATGAAGAAAATGTAGCAGGTCGCATTTTCATGGTTTATTCACAGATCCCGAACAATATATACACTTTAGATACACAGCCTCAAGGTAGTGCTGCTTCACACCACAGTCAATCACGTTCACCACTTCTTGCGGAGATAGAATTGCGACAGCATAGGCCCCAGATAGCCACAAACACCACCCGAATCGAGTGCGGATGAGAGGCTTGATGGAACACGTTGGAGACATGCACTGTGCATTAAGACAACAGCACCTGCGGCACCCAGGCTCCAAAGTGCACATGGCCAGCACGGCACCCTGCAGCAGCACCAGCACCCAGGCTCCAAAGCGTACTCAGGCACCTCTTCCTACGCGTTAGTGAGAACCCAGCATAGCTCTCGCTATCTGGGCGAAAGGTTTTCCATCGATCTGCCTCTCTAAGGCACGACCGTCGAAGCTGGCGCAATCAGCATGATGCTTACACTCGCTGGAATCACCACGGAAGTGGAAATCCACCGGTTTGTAGAGGAAAATGGTCATCCAAGAGCCCATCTCCCACTCCCATTATAATGCCAAGGAGTGTATCTGAATAACAGTGGGACTGCCCCAGGTGTCCAACCAGCTGCGGCGGTGCCTCTGCTTGTACATCCGCTGAACCAGCCGCTCTACCTGCGCTTGCTCACGGCAGCGTGCGCAGCTGCTCAACAGCCTAAGACTCCGGCCGCGGCGTCCACAAAAGCCATTGAAGAGCAGAAAGCAATATGTTCTGATGTGAAAATTTACTGAAAAACAAAAGTGGCCTAGTCGTGGGCCCTACCACTCTACCCTAACAAGGGGGTGCGGAAGCAAGCGCACAATTTCGTTTGGGGCAATGTCGAACCAGTTCAAATCACAGGCAAGGCATGGGAAGAAACAGAAGCAAAGCATGGTGGGAGATGCTCAAGAGGATCTCAGAGGCAAAATGGTCAAGCATCTTGCCGGGCTTGAAAAGCAAAGTGTATATATATATATATATCACCCGGCAGTTTCTTGGAGCAAGACGGGCTGGGTGTGGCCATCGCAAGACTGGCAATGAGTGGAGATGAGCGAGGCAAGAACAGGAATGGCCAAATGATAGTTACCAAATTTCGTGCATATGCTATCACAATATGGGACATCCGGAGCAGGCCCGGAATGGTTGAGAACTCACCACGAAGGGGTCTCAGAAATCCAGCGAGATGTGCCAAGTCACAGATTGTAGCTGGAGGTGTCGGGACGTGTTCCCTTACGGCGCATTGAGGAGAAGACTGCCAGTGCCATCTCCCATTCCTGCGCCACCTGCCATGTTTCCGTCACAGTCGGGCCCCAATAGATACAGTGATTGTGTGTACACATCTCTGCCATGCAAAATGTTCAACCACAAATACGAAAATGCATTTTACATGCCTATATAAATCATCATAGATATGATATGCCCCGCATGTTGAACAAATGACTCGGCTTTGATCCCAGTCCGTGCTGGTATTGAGGAGGACTACGTCTGCTCAAGACTGGGATTGAGAATGGGCAAGCCTGGCATGCACCGATAGCTGCATTGTAGGTGAAGAGATTGGGCTGACAAGCAGCCTCAGGCATTTCCTGACATTCAAAGTGACCAAGATTCACCCAACTTCAGACATTGTCGGACATGGTGACTCAGTAGTGATTGCCCTTCGGCTTTCCGCCCGTCAATCGAAGCAAATAGCTTGCCAAATGCCTCGCGTCATGACTTTTCAGGAGGTCTTGTGTGATGAGTGATGATTCGGATGAGCCTTCTTCACCACCTTCAGCTACTGGTCACATGTTGCCATGTTGCCCACCATTGCCCGCGGGACCATCACGGGACTCCCGTCGACGGCTCCTCCAAGAGTGACAATGCCCAGCTCCAGAGACCTTGGAAATCTGGGCCACTGGCCTGCAAGGAGGGGAAGGAGAGTGCAGAAACACTATACTTTATTATGATGTACAGTGATGATTAGTCGTGTACAGTAGTTGCATATGCACACATATATATATATATACACACATACAGATGTTGCATGTTCCACTTGATCACTACAAGGTGGCAAGCCCACTGCAGCTCTTTGGCGTTAAATGGGGATAATGGGGTCCATCCGAAGTCCTTCGGTATCTCAGGGGGTTCTATCTCCAAACGAACATGATTTTCACCTTGGTCAACACCTACCAAACCTACTGTTGAAGGAGCGTAAGAGCTCTTCCATCAGCAGGCTCACCCCTAAGATTGATTGCATGCCAAGCACCCGCTTTGCCACATGCATTGATGGCAGCAGTATAGGCCTGCACGTCGCAGTTGCCGGACGCCTGTGCTTCCCGCAGCAGCTGCACTGCCTTCTTGGGCCTTGGGGATGAGCGATGATAGGTGAGCAGGCTCCAGCCGTCCAAGACCCCTGGTGTGGTGGCAAGTCTCACTTGTCTCCTCCCATGTCGAGTCGAATATATAGTTTGGCATGGAAGCATGCGGCCAGCATGGAAAAAAGAAAAGCACATGCTGTAAGGAATCATGCACGTAGGCAAAAAGCAAAATCCCTTTTGAAAAAAACGGATGCCGTGCTCAGGCTTAAGTCCCGGCAGTCAAGAGTGAATGGTATCACAGCAAAATTCCCAAAGTTCCTTGCCATGTCTTGCATGTTCACCTACCTAACCGTTCTAACCCCCCGCGAAACTGCACCATCCCCCAAGCCATCCCTTCATATCCCCCTCATCATGATCTGAGCTGCGAGACGTCCCCAAGCTGACATGCCGTGATGGCCGTGGTGAGGATCACCGAATTGGGCTCCACTTCAGCCGCCTGGCGGAGCCCACGGCGGAGCCCTGGTTCGGCTGAACAGGTGTCGAACGCCGGCCACCGGTGGGTGAACGCAGCTCACAAGAAGCCACTCCGGTGCCCCGACCTGAAGCTGCCGCAGGTACCTTGGCGAAAAGATCACGGACCAAGGATTCCAGGATCCGGACAAAAGGCGGACCCAGGTTTCATCAAGATGGAAGCACACTTTGGAGTTGATGGCCGAGCAAACGTACATACAAATACATGATGAGCTTGATACAGCTCGCTCTGCTCGCTTCACGCCAAGCCGCTCCAGGGAGGCTTCCCAACTTCCCACGGCGTTGCTGGCATCCATCGCCTGGCTGTAAGACCAAGCATCCGCCTGGACCTGCCAGCGGATGGGATGTTTCAAAAGCGCCGTTCGGATCACTTTTCAGGGGTGGGTGCCAAATGTGTTACAAGAAGCTACTAGGAACAAGTGCATCGCTGCTAGTAACAAGTGCCTTACTAGTAGTAACAAGAAGCTATTAGAATCATATTATATCATAGTATAATGGCCAGGCTGAACCCCTCCCATCTGCACCTCCTTCTCCTGCATGCTCCGAAGGAGCAGTGGTGCCACAGAGAAGTCGTTTTTCCGCCGGCTCGCGACCATGACCTGACGGTTTCTTCCAGTGAAACCAGGGCAGACGCTCTCCATGATAATTCCATGCGTCTCCGTATTTTGGTCCCTTTTTGGTTCCATGCTCCTCTGCCCGGGCAAACCTCCAAACCTCCCCAAAAAACAACTGCCGGGTCCTGGGCAAGGGAATTCCATGGGCCCCCTCTCTCTGTTTGTTGGACCAGGTGGGAGACCAAAGGAATGCGCTGATCTTGATGGAGGTTGAACGGCTCCTTTCTTGCAACCCTAAGAGTTATTCTGAGCAGCGTTGTTGTAGGCGTAGGCATCGGGAAGGACACGGTGATCTTGCATCTCCTCCAAAAAGGTTAGGGCTCCTTGCCAAAGTCCAGCATTCCTGAGATAGCTCGTTTGGATGAACCCCGCTGTATTCCAATGATTCCAGTGCATGAAGAAGAATGAGTACAAGGTTGCACCGACTGTTGGTGAAGGGGATGAATATGGTCAGCTCATGTCAGCTCCACGTGCCTTCCAAATGATGAGATCTTTGCCGGTGTTGAGTCCCCAGTCCAACTGATTATTTTCTCTAGCTGCTGCTAGCCGTTCCAACAGCGAACTGGTCGCTGAAACCTCCGGCCGTGACGTGACCATGGATGTCGCGGGGCCGCTCGTCTGCCCAAATTGCACCAAAGCCATTGCCATCGAGGCACGCAAAGCGCACCACGACATTGCCACAGTCCATCACATCGATCCTCCCAACTAAGCAGTGCCAAAAACAAATCTGGCAGCCACAGTGGGACGCCACAAGGAGCAAAGGGATCGCTACTAGGAGCAAGGGCCTTACTACTAGGAACAAAAAGCTAGTAGAAACAAGAATTCACACAAGACTCAGATGCGCAAAAATTTGTTCAGCGCCTTCTTCCAGAAGCAGACCACAATTTATCCATGATCACGGCTGCCTCCTGACCAGTGTTTGGGGTCGGCAGCCTGATGCCTTCATTGAAATGATGCCCCCGACCACCCTAAAAAGCAAAACCTCCTATGTTGCATCCACACTGCTGAGGGGGGCAGTTTCATCGCCGCTGGCAACTGTGAGCATTCTGCTTGCCACCTGAGGAGGTGTTCATTTTACCAAGCCTTTATCATTCTCCAGGCACATTGAACCTCTTCTCAGAATAAGATAGAATAAGTAGGGGTAGCACTCTGACGGCGAATAGTGAGACTGGCTGAAAAAGGTCGAATATATATATGGGAGTTGATCTAAATTCCTTTATCCGGGATCCGTCATTTTCGCCAAAAAAAAACTTTCGCCAAACTTTCGCCTTCCTGCGTTTTATCTTTCGCCGAAGTACGTTGTATTTATGTGTGCCATGTATGTTGTGTTTTGTTCACGTCAATGGCTTCACTGGCAAACACAAAATAGAAACTTCACTGTTTGTCAGCATGTGTCTTCTACTTAACTGTTGACACCCAGTACGTCTCTTTTGTTTCTCCTGGGTGTCAGCAAGAATCAAAATTGCAAGAATCACTGTAGTAGCCGGTCACTCAAACTTACTCATAATGGGCTGGGGGTCAGATGTGGCAGGGTGAACTTTCGCCAATCTTGAGCTGAACTTTCGCCAAACTTTCGCCTTTTGCGGGGTAGAGTTTTGTGGCAAAGCCACCCCCCAAAGCAGGAGCAGGAATAGTAGTAGTAGTAGGGGTAGGGGTAGCGGTAGCGGTAGCGGTAGCGGTCGTGGTAGTGGTCGTGGTCGTGGTCGTGGTCGTGGTGGTGGTAGTGGTAGTGGTAGTGGTAGTCGTAGTCGTAGTCGTAGTAGTAGTAGTAGTAGCAGCCGCAGCAGCAGCAGGTTATCTAACTTCCACAGCTTATCTAGCTTCTGAGTCACTGCCACCAGCTGTTCAGAAAGCAAATGAACATTCATACAAAAGTACATATTTAATCTTTCGCCAGATCTTTCGCCAAAAAAAAAATTACTTTCGCCAACTCGAGAAAAAACTTTCGCCAAATGAGATTTTGATATGTTCCGGGTCATCGTCATACACACTGCTGACTAGGACCTTTAGATCGACAACCATATATATATATAATAAAGTTGGATGAGCTCTCAGTCCCCTGTCGCCACAGCCCTTTGCAGTCCTGGTTTTGGGCAGCCTTGTAACAAGCCACAGCTGCTGATGCAAAAGTGGACGGGAAAGGGGTCCTTGGAATGTGCAACTCTCAAATCTCTGCATCCAGCAACCCCCTTCAACATAACCATCTGAACTGGTGGTATATTAGTCATCCTATCCTTACCACAAAAAAAAAACAGCACAACGCCAATGAGCTTGCCCCCAAAGAACTGATCCGCTTTGGGAAGCCAAGGCTCATGGATCTAAAGCGCATCTCCAGGAGAAGGGCGCAGCTTTGTCGCCAAAGCGCGCGCTCGGCCAAGACTCCCACGACCTCCGCATACTCCTGGTGTCAACCGGAGCTCGTGGCATGTTTTGGACTGGGGGGGGTCCACAGTGGCACTGTGCTGAAGCTGCTACTACTGGCTAATCACCGGACACATCGAGAGTCACCCGCAGGTACTTAAAGAATGTTGCTGAGAAACATACCACTTTCGCTCCCGGCGCTGGTGACCAGCTGCTGGTCCTTCGGCTGTCTGATCTCGCCCTTCAAACCTCAGAACACCGCAATAAGTGCCCGTAGGTGGCACCAGGCTTCCAACCCCTACGGGTACAGCAGGTGGCACTATATAAGGGAAAACACATACCTCGAAATCGCCCAGCAGCTCGGAATCGCTGCGAACAAGTGTCCACCTTGCCCATAAAAGCTGGGCGAAGATCAGGGAATACTATTCCTAATGTTGCCCTGTGAGCGTGCCCGAGAGAAAGCAACAGTAAGATCAGCAAGGGAAAGAAGTTGAGCAACAGAACCAAGAATCACAAGAATGAACATTCGAGAAACAGCCCGAGGAAGCTCCCTTTCCCCCTGTCACCTCAGTTGAGTGGAAACACTTCTCGGACTATCTAATCTTGTCACCAGAAACGTTCACCTGCAAAGGCAAGCCCATATGATCCCATATGCCATATGCAGCTCGACCTTGGAACAACAATAACCTAGACCTACAGTAGATAATCAAATTCGAGCCCGGGTCCTGAATAGTCCTGGGTTGAGCAACGTTGCCAAGTCTCCTATGTTATCTTCACACAGCTTCTCCTGCAAGCCTCCCTAGTTTTCCATGTAGCCAAGGATCGGAGCTCTTGAACTCGTTCGACCAATCGCGCATCGCTCAACGTTTGCAGATGCAACGACATCGAAGCAAGTCAACGATATGTTTGGGGTAGGTAGTGGCATGGTCATTCAGAGTTCTACAAACTGTAGCCGAGCCCCGAGGATCTGAGTTACATTAACGACCATCATGCAGCTGAAGAAGTGAGCTTCCAAGAAGGTTCTCTGTTTCATCCTCTTGTGCCGTTCTTGTTGGCAGAACATGGTCCATGTTTGTTGAATGATGCTCATCCATGGTGGTGTGTTTTAGCACAAGGGCTTTTTAGGCTAGCAATGGCAAGTGCCTAACCTCTTCATTTGTCATTTCCCTTGCTACTTTTCTGTCTTGGGAGCCTTGCAGGTGGGAAACAGAGATCACACGCAGAGTCTCTGGTCAGTGCGCCTGGTTCAAATAAACCTCGGCTGCTTTGTGGTCCTCCACCCAAAGGCTTCATGTTGACATTTTCCTTGAAGTTCAATTTGCTTGAAATATCAAATATCTTCTACGTCCTAGGCCCTAGGCCCAGGCTCCTAACAGTAAGATGGGGGAGATCCCAAAAAGGCTAGGCTGTATCACACATCTTTCGTCTAATGTGGCTCTTCATTTTTCATGATAAGGGCGGCAGCCTAGCTTGCACTCCCGGAGCCCTACAAGCAACAAAGTCCCAACAAAGGGAAAACCAGAAAATCAAAAGCCATGACACATGCAACGCTTGCAACTCCTAGCCTTAAAAAACCAATTATCTCCTCGCAATCGCTGCTTGGCCTGGCTCCGGTGGGCGCACCACAGCTTCTTCCGCCTCTTCGAAATCCAGTCCGCCATGCCCTCGGACTTCAAAAGAGCACACGAACACGAACTGATATGATCGGATGCTCTCACTCCTACTCGAGTCTAGACCATGAACGACCATGTTCTTTAACATGTATGTCTATATATATATATACATAAAAATATCTGTGTATTACTGTATGCTTCTTCGTAGCTGCATCACATTCCTACAGCCGTCTGGCCTAGATTCTGCAACGCAAACCAGCTGAGCGTTGCGCTGAACAAAGCGTGGGCAGTTGGCCAAGAACCGCACAAAGCCTGTTCGAGTTGGATCGTGCAACATTCAGAGCCTGACAGCTACCCTCCTACAATCAATAGCCCAAGCGAAGAGCTCCAGCTTCTCCAGGTGGCTTTTCCAGTGAATCTACACACATGCCGGCTCCTGTGCTTCACATAATGCTAAGTGGCATTATATTATTATAACGACAAGTGAATGGAAAGTCTAGGAAATCTTGAAACAATACATGTAGGGGATTGTAGGGGAGAAGAAACTCAGAAAAACGGTTGAGAAAAAAAAACATTGGAAACATAGGGGAAACAATAGGAACAAAAATAGGTTGGTTGATGGTTGGTTAAACAAATACTCACTCATAAAAACTCCCCCACATTCCCCCAGGTCTTGAAATAGAATCAAACATCAGTCAGCAGAGCTCTACTTATTGCACAGCTCTCAGCAATTTGGGAAAAGCGACCTTCCACTGGTTGCTGACCTAGGTGTTGTTTCTATGATTTTTTGCTCTCTGAGCGGAGGGGCAAATATTTTTGTGCTGTGCCCCCCTTTGTGTTCCAATGCCCCTGCTATCTCTTAAGGGAGTCGGACGAGTTATGTTGGGTTGTCAGCGAGTCTCATATGCCGAGCCGAGCCCACCAAACGAAAGCAAACCACCCGTCAGGTGACCTACTACTGCTCGTGGGCATCTGGGTGGTCCGCGGCCCTTGCTAGGTCTCCGGACCAGGGCTTGCCCCAGCTCATCCGTCTCAAACGGCTCTCGGCACGCGATACCTGGAGAAGGCTAGCGCTGAGCATCGCCTTCATCAGGGGTTAAAAAGGTCCGACCACATCGCTAGGTCCCTGGGTCCGCCCACATCAGGCCGTGGTATGAAATGGACTTCTCATCTGCAAAGTTGCTTGTCTATACGTAATTCCATTGGGGAAGATTTGCTCACTGATTGCACGTGTTGAACAACCTCAATGGATTGGGAAAGGTTTGTCATGCGCACTTCCCAGTGCAATTCACACCTCAAAAAGTTATGTCAATGTCATCAACGGTGCTTTCGGGGTCAAGACCACAGGGATGGAGTCGGATGGAGGTTTGCAGCAGGTGTGAAAAGCACAGTTGCCAAAGCAGCTGCTCTTGTTCGTGTGCTTTCCGCAACATCATCAAAGCTGAGTGTGTGATTACAAATCGTTTGGGGTTGCAGGTGCCGCAGACTGCCGGAAAAATATTGAAAGATGATGTCAGTCAAGGCTGGGTCAGTAAGGCACTCTGTGACCTTCGACATCCTTCGACCTTCACACTGGAAATTTGCGAGACCGTGACCGAATATTACATATCTTATGAGATGGATGAGAATGTTCCACATGACATCCAAGTCATCATTCCAGCACCACCCAGCCCCCCACCCCATTTCTGTCACTTGACTACTCGATGATAACATCCGTACATCGATGACAATGTTGTGAAACCGAAGACATCCGAAGACGATCGTGTTAAATCGACGACAATGTTCCCCAAACACATATGTCAGAAAGTGTCAGAAAAAGGCGCCACACACCACGGCTGGCCAGCGGCCAGTGGGCCAACTATCGATGGGCGCTGCTTGCAATACAGCAGGGCTCAACAAGAATCGAGCACACTTGAACCAAACACGACAAGGACTGCGCAAGCAAGGACCTAGCAGTCGGACATGTGCAAAGGATCGGAAGGGAACATCCCATTCATAAAGTCACAACGGACCTATCAGCGCATGGGGTATCTACAGTATCTAGCTTTCCGTCTGATTCCCTCAGATCCTCCTCAGATCCTCGTCACGGGGGCCCGTGTTGACTGGGCTCCCAGGCAAAGGTCGACTAGCAAAGCGCTCAGGGGATCTCGGGTCACATCCCCGACGAGCGCCTCAACTCTGCCAAGGCTTCTATGTCGATTTCAAAGACACGGCAACTGGCGCTAGGGGCTGGAGCACAAGGCCTCTGAAGAAGAATATGAGTTGCTGGGAGATGACCAAGCAATCCATTGCCATCGCACCCATGCCAGGAAAAACTTTACTTGAAAAATTGCATGAAACATCATGAAATAATTGCATAAAGTGGCATAAACTGGATGCAACTGACCGTAAATACACATCAATGGGTAGTGCCCCCCTTGCTTGGAAGTATCATGGACTTCATGGCTTCTGTCTGAGCAACCTCTGAGTCGCGAATCTCCTGGCCTCGGTATCTGCGGGGATTGGCAGCTTGGGGGCCACACTCTGGAGCACCTGGCCCGTCAGCTGGGTGTCTCAACACTATGGGAGACCCAAAACACGTGGTCTGGGAGATGCCCCGGACACTGTCCGTGCCCTGTGCACCGATTCAGAGTGGCAGCTGGGCCAACCCTGTCTTTAGAAAGTTGATTGATCTAACGAGTCTTTAAATACATTGATACTGAGACACACCGTGACAAACCCTGGCTGGATAGTGAATCGCCACATCCAGTCCATGATGAGAACAATCGGCGCACATGAAAAATAATCCAAGTGGTGTGTGGTGTCCGACTCGCAGTTTAGCACTTTGGGCAACTGCATTTCTACCAATGTCGGTTTTGGCAATAATCATCTACCACAATCACGATCCTCAATGAAACACGGCCTCTATGAAAACAAGTCTCAAGCCGGGGCCTGGCGGATGACAAAGGATGGTTGCATTCACCCTGGCCCTCTGGCCCCACAGCGTGTCGGATCTGCTGCGTTTCGACCGGTGTAACCACCCACCCGCCGGTCACCTCCAAGGTTCTCTGGCGTAACGCTTCAAGCCACTCCACACCACCTGGAGAACGCCACTTGGCACACGCCGGTGGCCGGAGAACGCCTATCCTCATCGAACGAGTTCCGAACATCACCAGCTGCCTAGCTGGCCTTGCTAGGCTTTTGGCACTAGTGCAGGCTTCCTCCCCCAGAGTTCAAAATGTTAGGAACTAAATGGTAGGCGCCAATGACCTGCCTCAAAAACTGCCAGTCATCATAAACTCTGTCTGCAAAAGCCAGCAGCCCAAACCCAAACCCCTGCTCAAAACAGGGTCTTGATGCAGGGGTGTCATAGCCAAGTTCACCAAGGGATCGGAAGTCGAACAATATCAGTATCATACTATCAGTCCAAACTAAACTAGTGGCTAGATGCATCAGCTCTCCCAAACTCGCAGCACACCACCGAGTGGATGGTCCAAAAGTGTGCCCCGCTTGGCGCAACTCCAATATGACTCGTGCTGGCGCTTTGGAATCCTGAAAAGCCTCCCGAACCCATGCACACCAAAGACTATTGAAATCCAAAACGTCTGTAGCCACCCACCAGACCATCAACCCAATCGTCCTTGCTCCTAGTAGCGATGCCCTTTGTTACTAGTAGCGTCCGATCGCTCCCAGTAGTACGGCCAGGAGCCCCTAGTAGCGATGCCCCTGGCTCCTAGTAGCGATGCCAGGAGCCCCGTTCGAAGCGTCCGCTTTTGTCTTTAGTCTCACGGACCCACCAGCGTCGTCTGCAGGTCTGTGGTCTCTGTGGTCCGGCCTCCCAGCGTGCCACCCAGGCGCGCCAGCGCCCCCAAAGACCGTAGCCGAGCCAAAGTCGCCAAGGAGGTGGTGTTGTAGGTGCCTGAGGAAATGCTGCTGGGAGCACAATGGAGGTCAAAACTCAAAACCAAAGAAGCTCCAAGACTGTGATGTCCAACCGTGTAGTTTCTCTCTTCGGAGTGAGTGTCTGAATGGTGATTCGGGCGACACCTGGCGACATGTGGCGACCGTCTGAATGTTTGAAGATTGACTTCCAGATCCCTTGCAAGCCCAAAGTGCTTGAAAGATCTTGAAAGTATGAACACCCCAAAAGCAAAAGAGAACGACGCACCAACGGTGGGTGTAAACCACACGGTACTTCTTGTCTTTTCTGTTGGTTTCCGGATGTTCCCGGTGTCTTGTTGGTCAATGTGCAGACATCACTGTCAAGATGGATGGACCATGGTTTGACCACCGCTGAAGTCCATGCCATCGACCGCTCGTTCCACCCATCCGTGAAACGGGTCGTCTCCGGACGACGTTGTGGAGTGCCGGGGTTCCCGACGTCTAAGAGGTGTTCATGTCGGATGATTGTTTTTGTCACAGGTGTTTGTTCCTATCTCGCTTGTACTGGAACATGTATGTATCATTTTGTAGGTTTTTGCACATATTTAGTTCACGGGGCGCGGAAGCGTTCAGATCTTCACGGACACGGTGATCTCTCGCGGGCGCGGCCAAGGGCCTCCCAACGGCCATGGCGCGGCCTCATCTCCACACGGCTCCACCTGTGGAGGTCACTGAGGTCACAATCTGACCAGGGCAAATAGTCCAGATGACCATAGATGACCTAGACTATTCGGATGGTGCATGCCAAATATGCACACTGACACTGCATGCAAATGTTGACCTCCCTGCCTTTGGGACGTGGTCGCTTCCAAAAGCCATGAGCAGCTGCCTCATGGTGAGACAAGGTGACAAATCAGGGAACACCCAAGGTTAAATGTCTTCAGGGCGCATCCCTTATAGACATCGCGGTCACAGCATGTTGCGAAGTTGGCACCTGCTGCTTTGGGTTTTGAGCAACACTTCCCGCATGTGGATCCAAGAATGCAAGCCAGCACACAATGAACAAAAAACTCCCGAGGTTCTTAGTGCCTTGGCTTACCGTTTGACGATGGGTGGTGTTCAGTTCCGTGTGTGCATTTGTTTATATTTGTCGCGTATTACAATCAGAGCAAAGTGCATACTATGGTGTCTAGAACTGAACCCCTGGTCCACGTGCTCTTGTGTTTTCTTCTATGCTTCTATTGGTGGTTGATAGGGCCGGTAGAGGATGGTCTGGCTCAGCACCGGTTTTCAACATGATGATAGCAAGATCCACTACTTTCTCGGCGCGTTGTGTGTTTGTTCAACGTGAGGTGAGTCCTTTCAGGATCAACCAACCAACCTAGTACAAAAACCGGGTGTACCGGCATAATCCGGCATACCACCATGGCCCACCTAGCACCAAAGCTCGCTTAATGGACTTGTTTGGTTCACCGCAAATCATGTTTCCGCACGGATGACCCACCTCGCTGGCAGCATCGGGCCGTCCACTCCTTCAGGCCTCCACTGGAGCCGCGAAACGGGAAAAAAAGAACACGACGTTCGTAGAAGGTCGAAGCCTCCTGGCACTGGAGCACACTCCCCAAAAGAAACATGGCAACGATTTTACCTCAAAAGAAAGTATTCTTGAAAGAACAATGCCAAGGAGTGTTGGAGATGCCCATGTTCTGTCTTTTTGGCCTGGTTCTGCTCAAGCACGAATAAATACACGCAGAGATTGGTGTTCTATGATCTATGCACAACTCTCCCGTTGTTCTTAAACGCCCTCCCTTGATCTCCCTTGTGTATGTGATCACCTGGGCCCCAGCTTTCCAACAACAGTTGCTGCAGCAACGGCCACATCCTCAGTTCGGTGGACGCAACTCTTTCTCACACCATTCCACGAAATACATATGAGCCCATGAGCGCATTTGGAAAATGAGACCCCCAAAAAAATACACCTCTGCTGAAGGGCAAGTTCGCTAAAAACCGAAGGGAATCACTGTGTTAATCCCAACCATCTCACCTTGAGAGCCGTGTAGGACTTCCGCTGGAGGCCCAGTTTTTTCCCGAGGGTTCGGTCACTTGGAACCATCCCAATGCATGGACTTAGGCCCCACCACGGTGCAAAGCTCCTTCCAAAATCGACCAGTAAACCACGACCACCAGCGAGGCCAAAGCATCCAGCCAGCCAATGTGTTCACCATGCTTGAGGCTGGGACCAGTACATCTGCCATGCTGGCAAGGCAGAGTTGTTGCGCCTTAGTTTGAACGAAACGGCCAACATGACCGCTCATAAAATGATGAGAATGACAAAGCACGGAACCCTTACTTAGTATCATTCTGGCGGGTTCGAAGGCCAGGATACAATACTGTTGAGGTTATATATTCTTTAGTTGTATTCAAAAGGCCTGTGGCTTGATCAGCACAAAGGACACAAGTGTTTTTTCCAACAATCTTGCATTCTCCAATGTGCTCAAGCGTTTTACGTCATAACTAAAGGGGTCGCGCATAAGAATGAATTGCCCACATGAGTCGACGATGGACCTTCCTTTTCACTGTTTTCACTGTTTACTCAGAACTACTGTATACGTGTCAACATGCATCGACGATCAACATGGAACCTGTGTCGACCTTCACACGTATTGTAATGTATTAAGCGTGTTCTTTTTGAAAATGCTTGACCCCAAATGAAAAACAGCGGCTCAACCCCGATTCGTGAGTCGAGGGGGCCTCCAGTTAATATTCTCACCCGCACGTATCGTGCAATGTGACCATGCGCAACACCCCAAAAACGCAATATCATTCGACAGTGTTGGGGCATCTGGACCCGGGTGTGGGCTGTGGCTCCTCTCATGTCTGACGAGAAAGCTGCCGCTGGGCCAAAAGCACTCAGAAAAACAGCCCTGTAGTATTTCATGCGCCCAATCACGAGTCCCAAGCAACACGCCAAGAGAGTAGAAGAGAGCAGTAGTGCAACAACCGAACTACGTGTCCCTTCTGTGCCGTCGTTTTTTCTCCAAGAGACACTCAAGACATGCTGACGGAAACAGCCTCAACAAATCAGTCTCTTAGGCCGAAAACATACCATGGCACACCAACAAAATTTGTAAACACTCCATTGAAGCGACTGAACCTCCAATACGCTGAGCCGCATGAGCACACTGCAGAGCGACGACTTTTACGAGCCAACACGACTTAACCTAACCACCCAGAGGCACCGCAGCAGCAGCAGCAAAAGCAGCAGAAGCAGCAGCCGCAAGACCGCTTGAATCGAAGTTGTGAACACTGCACTGTGCTGGGCGCATCGTGCCGAAAGCCCCCAAATCCGCTGAATGCGCTGAATCCATGGGGCGACTGCATTGGCGCACAACAACCACCATACCAGCGTCTGTAGGACAACCATTGCAACTAGTACAACAGGATCCACCCGTTCCAACTGTGCACATGTGTGCTAGACGGTTGCATTTCACGCAAGGCCGGCCAGATTCATTGGCACATGGCACAGTATTAGAAGCAACTTGCAATGATTGGGGCGCGAGGTCAACTCAATGGCTCTGGACAGTTCTCTGAGACGCCAGCCCTCTTCTTGTCCAAGAAAAACCACCAGGTTCTAAGAAACTAAATTGCTGGCGATTTCTGGCTATTAATAAAGTCAAGAGGAACTGCTCGTTGTCAGTCAATAAAGCTTCCCAAGCTCAAGAATGTACAGGACAGTATTTTCCAATCAACAGAATACTGTATTATAGCTTTTATACCAATCTTAAGAATGAGGAAAACATGCAATAAGCTGGGAGAAGAATGCAAAAAACACAAACAAATGAAACGGTGTCAAAGGAAAGGCTAGGAAAAGGAAAGAAACGAAAGGCAGCGACACAAAAACCATGAGAGATCTAACGAAGCAATATAACAAATGAAGGTGTCTGCAGGACATCGGAGAAACCAAATTCGCCCTGAACCCCGCGATTGGCCGTCTCACCCCGATCAGTCGCGCGGGGCGAACGTCGACCGATTCCACCGGGGACCACCGTGTCCGAGGCTCATCCGCCCACCCCACACCACCAGAGAGTGAGAAACATTTATAGAAGCATACCGTGACATCCTGGGATATATGTTGATATGCTTCTCATATCATAGCTGCATATTAAACAACGAAACTACTTAGTGACTTGACTTGCTCAGTGAATCTCAGTGACATGTCCTTGTCATATCACAGCAGCGTTCATTGATCTTGGCATGGCATATAATATGATATCTATGTGACATGATATGCAATGTGATCATGATATGATGTATATGATGTACATGATATATATATATATATATATGATGTAATGTTCTGTGAAATGTTGTTTTGCAATGCTTTTCGCCGGAGACCCCGTTACACGGGAGAAAGGAGACACAAAAACAAAGAGACAGGTGAAGGTAGGGATGGCATTGCTGGCATCACGGAAGGGGAAACAGAAAGCTCTCCAATGCTGGGGCACGGGCCACTGACTTGTTGTCCGTCCTAGTCAAGCGCTTGACTAAGAGCCCACTGGCTGCACAGAAGGCGCTGCTGATTGCTGAGGCAACACCTTGTCAAGCCGAGCACGATCAAGTCCATCTATGGCTCAAAGACAAGGCTACAAGATTGGAAAGAAAACCAGAAAATGCAAAGAATGAAAGAGTTGACGCGTTCAGCCAGACGATTCTGGTGGCATCCTTGGTGGTTCAAAGGCTGTTGGTGAGTCTAAAATGCATGGCCAGCCTTCTTGGCAGGCAGTGAGCGGCTGCACTGGCTCCTGAGAAAGCAATCAAAACAAGTCGCGGCAGCTTGGTCGGAAAGTGGCCCAGAATGTCCGTGGTCAGGAAAAGTGGTATGACCAGAAGACTGTTATGACCCAGTCACCAGGTTAACCCGTTGGCAGCCCCAGATTTGAAGAGCACATCTCTTCCCCTGGCCCCTGTCGCAGCTGTCGCAGCTGTCGGCACGTCGTGAAAACCACCGCAGCTGGCTCGACGGTTCGGAGCCGACGTCACCACTGGCCGTGCAAACTGAGGAGCCGAGGTCAACAGGGCCATTAGGTATGGACCAAAAATATCCCGGTGACTCACAAGTACGATTTACCTGCGGCGGCAGGTAAAAACATGTGTACAATGTATATATACAGAGTATACTGTGCATCTCCAATGATATCCGAAATTGAATGAAATTGATCTGAACTGGAACTGGAGAAATGTCCGGCATGATGTCCTGAGACCCCGCCTCCACACCTCTTTAATCTGTTCTGGACTACAAGCACCAAGAATTCAACCTATAACCGTGCACCATGTAACCGTGCCACCGTCCATCTCGACAGCTCTGTGCTCCATCTGGAGCTCCGGTCCAACAAGGCCGGTGGGACCAGCTTTGCACGTCTGGGAGCTTTTCCATGTCCCTCCCAAGGAGGAACTCGTGACCCGCTTTGTCGGGTCGCGGCCGCAAAAAAGCTCCACACTGAACACGGGCCTCTCGCGAAATCCTTCAGTCCACTGTCGAGGACGTATTTCAACATGCTGGGAGCCCCCAACCGGTGGGTCTTTGAGCTTACTCATGCAAGCGCAGGCCCAACCCGGCATCTGCAAAGCATATCCTTCATTAACTAAGGAGCCTTGAAAGGCCTGCGACAAACAATCCCATAATCTACAAATTAAAAACGACACAGGTTCTGTTGAGCTTTAGCAGGCATTTCATCAGCTGTCGTGAATCGTGTGAATCTCTTCAAAGAAGCCCAGCTGACACGTGCAGTTGATGCGATGTCCAATAATTGCTCCTAAAAGCCCCTCACCTCTTGAGTGTTCAGTCAGCTACATCCCTGAACAGCGTGCCAACGCTGTTCAACCAATGTCAGCCAGGAGCGACTTTGGAGAGTGACGATGACAGATCTGACCAACAGCCAAAGTGGTGTGAGTCCAAGAAACGTGCATTGCAGTTCAAAAGGCTCTTTGCTATGAGTTCGGTAGTAAAATTTCAGTGTTGGACCCTCACCCCCAGGTCTTCTGGCTCAGAACTTCCTCTGCATTTGCTCAAGGTCTTCCTTTTGCTTCTGCACCTCACTTGATGCAAATAGTTGCTGAGTTGCGGCGCAGTGGGGCAATGGGGCCCACATGCCTGTGCCTATCTGGTTTTGCAGACCTTTTGGCCCCAAGCTGGCCTGGTCAAGCCCGCTCCTTCGAAAGTGTTGCCCGGCCCAGTCAAAATTTTGGCTACAGTATGCTACAGTGCTCCCAGATCTTCAGAGACCTCCAGTGCAGAAAGACCATGTCAAGTTGCCAAGCCATGCTGCTGCTCCAGCCGGCTCTGGGCCTTTGAAAGTCGCTGGAGAAGTTCCTGGTCGGTTCCCGCCCATTCGACTGCCGTGAGAAGCTACTGAGAAGTCAGGAACCTCGTCTTCGCACAAGTTTGCTTTCTGTTGGACAAAGGTTCCCCATAATTCTGAAATGAGTTTAATATGAGTTTTATGTGGTCGCCCTTTGGGTTGATAGGTTGCTTGCTGCAGGATGTTGTTGGTGTACTGCTACTGAAGAAACAAGTGTCATAGCCCGTGATAGATGTAGAATTGAAGCACTTCTGGCCTCGCGGTGCTGGCGAATGGAAGACGGCGCCCCGGACGCCCCTGAAGCTGGCTCTGGCCTGCGGAGCCGTGCCATGCTCCAAAATCAATACTCCAAGCCGACGGATTTTCAGGCACACGAGAGAAGGCAAGAACCAAACGATCTGGGTATAATTTCATGCTGTGCTTGCTGGAGAAAATGCTGCAGTTCCCCCATCTGGCCCAACCAACAAAAAAGGGCAAGAAAATCTAAGGATGCCCGAAGAATGGGCGCCAGGGACGGGAGCGTCGACTTGTTGAGCGCTTTTGCCTCACATCGGCGTTGCCTTCGCTCCTCGGCTGGGATCAGCGGGATGTCCATCCCCCCCAAGATGGCGCAGGTGGTTTTTGTTGTCGATTAGCGAACGTGGGGGCGTTCTGGGCATGGCAAACGAAAAACTTGATGGACGTTGCGTCAGCTGCTTGCAAAGGAACACTTGTATTGATATACAATGATATACAGATATACACATATCCTCCTCAAAAAAAAATAAGTGGGTTCATGTGCTCACGCGAGGGCAACATCCACAGTTCTTTTTCCTTCCGATCTGCTGGCTTGGACTTCAGCCGCGGCACAAGACCGAGCTCGTCATCTTGACCGTCTCGAACTGCTTGACCTCCTGCCCGGATGCATTTTGGGCCGAGCAGTTTCACGATTGTACAACCCTTCAGGCTGTCCAATTGACGTCCCAGCTCCAGCTGTGCATGCAGGATTGTTCAAGAGACAGGCTTGTTCTATAGTCCACATGCTTCATCATGCTTCTATGTCAAGAAAATAGGCCATGACCCATCTGTTTGTTGTGTTCGTCGCTTCGATTTGGGGAAGTTCAGAGTTGAGCACACCCTTCCGTGGCAAGAAGAGTCATTGAACGTCAGCACTGCACGCAGGTGGGAACAGCAGTTTTGTATGGCACTCCTGAGGTTCTGATAGCTGTTGCAAGCACATGCTAATTAAGGTCACGGGAACCTCTCTTGAACTTGTGAGTGCTTCACCGATTCCACCTCACCACTACTCTCCCCCCCGACACCTCCACGCTTAGTTCATTCTCCTGCGGCAAAGGCTTCCAAAAAGAAGAGCTTGGATGACTTTTCAACTAGAGGTTCCCAATCAGGGCCCATTGGTGTTTATGCGACTCCTGTGTATATATACAATAAATCCTCACTGCCAGAACAGCACTTGTCCCGCGGTGTGTGATATCACCCATATTGGCTTCGAGAAGGTATGGGGTAGCAA
Source organism: Durusdinium trenchii (assembly GCA_963970005.1). Classification (NCBI taxonomy): domain Eukaryota; class Dinophyceae; order Suessiales; family Symbiodiniaceae; genus Durusdinium; species Durusdinium trenchii. Next base: position 205 of record CAXAMN010016191.1, on the reverse strand, counting down.
ATCACCCACAGCAGTTCCGCTCACAGCAGCTTTGTTCTGTCTTGATTCACAAATGTTGAAAATCCTGGCCGGTGCGTCGAGCAGAATGATGTGCGATCATAATGGTCACCCTACTTGGGAATTTGATGAAGCAGTGAGCGGCGAGAATCACTCAAAGGCAAAGACTCACAATCGGACCACCCGCCATGATTTGTTGGGTCAAGCA
>CAXAMN010016180.1:109576-124691 GCA_963970005.1 Durusdinium trenchii | reverse complement strand
CGAAGCAATCACACACTCTTACGTCAAGTGTTGCGACCTATGGCAAAAACAGGTCAATGCAGTACATGGCTAAGCCAAAGAAGGCAACTGCGTAGGAAGGAAAAAGCCAAGCGCAGTGTCCGTGCTCTGAGGAAATCTTCATTTTGATTGGGTCTGCGCATTCGTGTTTACAAGGGGGGGAACATATGTCACAACCTGGATCCATAAATTTCATGTTTTAGCCCTTGTACGGCGTCCCATTGTAAAGTCAATGAAAAACAGAATTTTAATGCTTTCCCTTTGAATCTTGTATGTGCGTCTACATGGTGGACTATAGTTTTCTTCCTCTAGGAAATACTGCTGGCCATATTGTTCGGAGATCTCATTTTTTGAACATTGCTCTGTTTGGGGTCTACGCTGGTATAATTTCGTGGTTCTTTGTTGGCCGTTCTTGTCAGCAGTTGAGTTTGGTGGTTTGCAAAGTCGCGCGAACTAGTGCAGGTTGGAGCTCTTCAACCAAGTTCTGAAGCAAGTTCCGGAGTCTCGGAGGAGGTTACAAGGGTGGGTTTTAGAGAAACAGGTTTTGGTGGAAAGTCCGGATCGAATTTCGGAGCACGTTGCCGATATGGGGTGCTTCTGACACACTGGAGTGTTGCCACGCGCTAGCATGGTGTCATGTTCGCGTGTTGCGCGTTGTGGTGCTGCCAACGCGGTGGTGCCACGCGGACGTGTAAACTTGCTGACGTGATGTCTGTTTTCACGCTGATGTGCTGGCGTGGTGTTGCGCTGACCTGTTGCCAGGCTATCATTCTGACATGTTGTCCCGCCAGCGCGCTGGCATGGTGCACGCTCGCGTGCCGTGTTGTCATGCTGAGATGCTGAAGTTGGGCCACGCAGTCGCGCTGCCTTGCGTCGGCTCCAGGGCGGGTTCCGGAGCACTCGGTAAGCTGACAAGATTCAAACGTTTGAATGCAGCACTGTCGGCCAAAAACGTAGCCGTTTTTGGTGAACTTGCCGGCCCACTCACGCCCAGCCATTGAGAATTTTCGTGGGCTTACACCCCACGTCGCTGAAAGCTGTAGGAGTTTTTACTTCTCAATGGCTGGGTGCAAACCAGCGTTTTGGTCCACTGCTGCCTGTCTCTTTGCCTGTCTCCCCACTTGTCTGCGTCTGTGATTCGCGCCGCTGGGGATCGAAAGGTGCGTAAACGCTGCGTGGCGGGGAGCGGGATGGTTGGCGGTGTCAATGAGGCTTGTGTTACATTGTTGTATCCAGTCAGTGGCGCGCCGTGTGGCGAAATTGCGTCTGTGACGTCGCGGTATTGCGCGGCCTCAGTGGAAAGGTGTGGTTGCGTGGCTCCATGCCATTGGGACATGTGTGTCACTGGGTAACGGGGTGGTGACTTCGCAGAAGTGTGCCCTACAAGTCACGCAGGAGTGTCCTACAAGTTTGTCTCGCACACTGCCCTGCAAGAGTGTCCCTGCTGGAGTGTTGTGCGTGAGTCCACGCAGGTATATCTTCGGATTGTCACAGGTACTTGATCTTGGCACTACCACCAGTTTAAAGGTATTGGTCAGTTACCTTTGAAGAAGTCCGGCTGCTCCTGCAGCCTATGGCGCGCGTTTTCGACCCGGGCGTCGAGTCTAGCTTCCTGTGGCGCTCCGGCCACGCACATACTCGAGCCTAGAAAGGCCCGCCGCCGTATGCTTGAATCAGACACGCGAAAAACACATTCATCAAAATCTTAGCTGATTCAAGCGCCCTTCCAAAATCATGGATAGCGTGGATACCCTTACCCTTTCGTCTTCGGTTTTGGGTGTTGCTCTTCTGCTTTGCAGGCGCCACCGGAACCGCCCGGCCGTCCTCATTGTCTGTATTCACTCGGTCAACCGACGGAGCTCCATGACCAAACTGGGCTCAGCTCCAAATTCCTTGCGCGTGACTTGCAAGAGCTTGTTCCGCCAGGCTGGATACTGGTATGGAGCTTTCTCGATCCTCCATGGCAAAGCTCCGCAGTGGCAGCCGTGAACTCTTCGTCTTGCGGTGTCAATGCCTGGGTCATAGCAATGGGAACCTTCTTTTCCATCTTGGTCTTCTCGACCTCCACGGTCTCATTGTCCAGGTACTGGGAAGTCGCACCTTCCAGCAAAATCTTCCGGAAAGCTTCGGACCGTTTTCCTGTGCCTTCCACCATTGGCCGAGACCTATGGCCACCCTCTTGTCTCCTACACTGCATGCCCGGAGACATAGGCCTGCAAATGATCGCATATACTCTTGCAATCCGTCATTTCTTGGATGCCAAACTCTTTGAGATATTGGGACCTATTTGATAAGGAAAACGGAAAGTGCTTCACCTCAGCTAGATGACATGCAAGCCATTCGGTGTGTCCCAGTCCATCTGCTAATGCCTGAGTCTCTCTAGCAAAAGTCGAGTTTCAAGTTGATAGGATTTTCATCTGCTGGGCTCCAAGGTGGTGGTTTGCTGCAGGTGTAGTGATTCCAACGATGTACCCAGCTTGTGTCCCCTGTCTTTTGGCATTTGCAAAAGCTTCATCTGTATGTAGACATAGCCTAATATCCTTTTGTGATATCAGCAGAATCTTCCAGACAAGGTTCTTGTGTTGTTTGGCTCTCCTGCGGATGTTTGCTATGACCTTTGCTTGTCCGAGTGTAGGGGATGGTATTGATGGTTAGGTGTGGTGGATCATGTGTCCGCAGTTTGGGTTTTCTAATCTTCTCTGCAAGTCCTCCTCGCTGACGTCTGTTGCAAAGGTCTTTGGGCATTGTTGCAGAAGTGATCCACGAAATGTTCCTTTGTGTGTCATCCACTTGCGGAAAGGGAATCTTGTCTTCAGCGTTGCGATCGACTTCTCGAACAGTTCCCGGCGTCCGCCCAGAGTGCATCGTCGACGTGTGCCCTCATGATCCCGACTAGGCTGGGTTCTCCCTGACCCGGCTTGGAATCCCACAACATGCACACACACGGAATCCAGCTTGGATGCCTCACTGTTTCGTCGAACGTACTGAACCATTTCTGTGGACTGTGAATCATTTCTGTGGACTGTCATTTAAACCGTATAGAGGTCCCACCACCTCAAACAGTTGATCAGGATCATGGTCTGGAAGGGGCAAGTTCTTGGGGCAACTCCTTCGTCTCCAGGAAGGCGCCAGTCACATCACCCAACTGTAGAGAAAAATGACAGCTCGCTATTGTCTCCAACACTGTGAATCTTCCGTTGGTTGAAATGGTGGGAGATTGTGTCTTGCCTCCTCTGACCAATGCGAACAAATCCGGATCCTTGTCACCCCGCGCGGTCCACCTGGCCTTCGCCAGTATCATCTGTCTTTGGTGTCAACACCAATCGACCGAGGATGACCTGATGCCGCCGGGTCTCGGGATCACGTGCTCTCGAATCGCTTGGCTTTCAACGTGTGAATTCTCCATCACTCCTCATTGGGTGTCGAGGCATAGTGCCCATTGCTCATCAACTACTCCGGCTCAAAGTAGTCGTTGGACCAAGTCATCAGCACCAAGTTCACCGTTCACCTTGGTGTTGGGTGCAGAAGTTGACTCCTTGCTAGATGACTTCCCACCTGTCCCCTTCTTGGGGCAATTGCGACTAAAGAGTCCCACTTGCTTACGCCGGAAGCATCTGACCCTGCTCTCCAACTTCTTGGAGTCCCTGCCAGGAGTGACGTTGGCTGCACCAAACCCTCACGCCAACTTCGTTTGATTGATGCCAGCTCGGGGTTGCTTCCACGTGAGGAGATATCCACCTCAAAGGCGTTCTCATCGGCGAGGTTGTCTTCCTCCGATGTGGGCTCTTCCTCTTCCACGTGATAGGTCCCTGTCTGTCAGCCACGTCCTTTTTCATTGTACGACTGCCTGGCTGCAGCCATCACCGCTGCCTTCTTCTCGGCTCCCAGCTGAGCAAAACGAAGTAAAAGGTATCCCCTAATCCCCTAACCACCTCTGGGAGGACAACGCCTTCTGCATCAGCAGCAGCGAATTGAATGCAGCTCTCGCCTTGCCTGTATACACTGCAGTGCTCTCACCTTCTTCACCTTGAGGTCAAACACCTGATCGAGGACTTTGCGAAGGCGATCATGCGCCCAGAACCTGGAACACCACTTCCACCCTGCCATCTTCATAGGAATCGCATCCAGTGCTCAAAGGGCTGTTCCGTCCAGCAAAGCGAAGATCAGTTCCGCGAGCCTCCTCCGGAATCCCTTCACCTTTTGAACGGACGGTCAAGTAGGCCCGACTCCAGCGATCCGTCGTTCATAGTCCTTCAATGGATTGGGGCCCTCCCCCTCAAACCGTTTGGTAAGCCCGTCCTGCTTCTTGTCCTCTGAGACCATGTGCTCCGCGGCAGCCCTTGCGGGCTCCGCTACCAGTTTATAAAGGTGATGGTTTTGGGGGGCTACGGCTGTTTTTGCAGCCTATGGCGTGCGTTTTCGACCCGGACGTCGGGTCTAGCTTCCTGTGGCGCTCCGGCCATGCGCATACCCGAGCCTAAATTCTATAAAGGCCCGCGACCGTATGCTTGAATCAAGCACGCGAAAAACACAACCGGTATGATCATCATCAAGACCGTCACTATTATCATCATGACCATCATCATCATCATCATCATCGTCACCTTGTGTCATCTCCTGCAGCGCTTTCGGGCCCTGTGGTCTAGTCTACATATATTTCCGCGCAAATAGCTGAAAGCTATAGGCGTTCCTACTTCTCAATGACTGGGTGGCTGATCGCCGTTTTGGTCCACCGCTGCCGCTGCTGCCTTGTCTCCTTACTTGTCCCCTGAACGAGGGCGCCATAGCCTTAGGAAAACGCCGACCGCGTGAGTTGCTGCAGGCGCAACCTTTGGGGAAGCGGGCCTCTCATTGGGCGCCAAACGTCAATTGCAGCCGGCGCAATGGTTCCAATGGGATGAGCTGCTCCATCCGCAAACTCGTCCACTATGGCACAAGTACCAGCAGACTGGAAGGTGACCAAATGAACCCCGACATATGGTGTCTTTCACCATTTCTCACCAAGCAGTTTACTGTCAGTATTGTCTCTTAACATGTGTCCGCCCTTTGTGTCACTGCTGGTGTCCGCCCTTTTCCGCTGGCCATGTAGCATTTCTTTGCATTTGTCTCCCAGGTCTGTCCCTGCTGGTGTCCGCCCTTTTGTGTTGGCCCCGCCTTTCTCCGTTGGCGATGCAGCATTTCTTTCTCCAAACAGATTACTGTTAGGGGTTGTCAATTCTACCTTAAGATGTGTCCGCCCTTGTTGTCACTGTCCCCCCCTTTTCCGCTGGCCATAAAGCATTTCAATTCATTTGTCTCAAAAGTGACTTCTTTACTTTTGTCTCTCAGGTTCGGTGCCTGCTGCTGGTGTCCTGACCATGCAGCATTTCTATTCAGTTGTCCCAGGTGATCACTGTACTTCCCCAAACAGGTGGCTTTTAAGGCTTTCTAAGAGTGTCCGCCTTGCTGCGGGACACCGTGTCCGCCTTCCGTCCGGCTTGTCTCCCTTGGTGAAATTTGCTTCTTATAAGTCATAGGAATGTTCGCTCTATTTCAATGATCCCTTCTCTCCCCATCTATCGGCGGTTCTTTTTCGTGTCTGAGAACCGGTGCCCGGGCAGCGCACACGGATTCGGAACGGCTTGAGGTGCGGAACTGCCCAAATCCGAGAAACAGGGAAAAGACAAGACAAAAGGTAATAATAATGGCCTCCAACCTACTACGTGACCTACTGGCGATGGCCCTCCAAGAATGATGAGTCGAAGATCGGAGAAAACAAAGTTGAAGCTAAACGGATCGGGCCAAAACGCGTGCGGCAAAAGAGAAGAAACGAAACGAAACACGTCGCTTCCGGTCTCCGTCTTCCCGTTCCTTCGGTCTCGCCTCTCGGTAGAGGAAATCTAAGTAGCCACGTAGCGTGGGGACCTGAAAGGAAAGGTTCGAAGTGCTTTGCATGTTTCAGGTGCTTTGCCGTTGCATCTCGATTTCTCACGTTACTTTGCATCTTTCTCACAACCAAAAAATGCTGTGGGCATGCAGCGCATTCAGGGCATGCGCAGCCATGGCCATGCGCAGTTTGGCGTTCTTCGCGCTTTCCGACAGCCGAGGGCTAAGGATGGAGCAAACTGCTTCCCCGGCTCCTCGGGACAGGAAAAATGTGGCACAAAGCAACGGAACCCCAAAGGACAAGTAAAACATAGTAAACATCTAATTGACCATGGCATACTTTGTACCGCCCCAGGAATCTGCCTCGCTCATCATGGCTGTTTTTGATGAGAGCCTGGAATTAAATTCGACGTCGACTGAATGCACTTCTGCGATCTTCTGCGCACGTTTTTTGTCGTGTGCGCACTACACGTACACGTACATGACACTGTCGTGTATTCGTGTGACCGTCTTGGACTGTGCCGTTCGCCTCGAGATCTGCTTTCGGAAGTTGGTCATCCTATGTTCATCGGGAAGAAAAAAGAAAGGTCATGAAAGAAACGCATTTCTTTCGCAAATCAGACATTCTTTCCTTGATATCTGCTTTAAAAACTTTACCGTGCTCCTCTTGGCACTGCTGGTGCTCTCTTTGCTTGACAAGCGGTCTTCATCCTCCTGACGATCGTTTCGTCCAATACATCCATCCGCTCGACCGCTACACACCTTACTGTGTCAGTGGACCCATATCTGTTCTCATACCGAGGGGAACAAGCGGAACTCGAGATACGGAAAGGCACTTGTCGGGCAAGTGAGATGCCATGAGGCTAGTTTCGAAGCAAAAGACGTTCCACGTCGTTTTTCTGCTTTCCTTTTTTGGAGAGGTGACAGAGGGACCGGTCACTCAACACAACCTTTTCAGCACATATGAACCGATAGAGAGCAGAAACACTGCGCCGACATCGGCAGCTACAACGAAGGAAAGAACGAAGCGGAACGGAAAAACGCAGGGTAAGGACAAGGCTATGGCAACTGCAAAGGAGACTACAAAGGCAAAGGGGCAGGTAAGCCAAGAAAGGCAAAGGATATGTCTGCTACAAATGTGGCATGGACACTGGGACTACCAGTTCAGAATCTTGTTGGGTCGCTATGTTTAGATTCGCAACATCGAACAATCTAATGACTACGACCAACCATACCCATGAAAACTGGTAGTGTGAGCGGCTTCATCATCTAGGTTCGGAGACAGAAGCAAGCTGTGTGTAGCACAAAACGGTGAAAAGAGTGAATTCTTTTCTATCAGAAGCAGGCGCAAAAAATCAAGATTCGACTGCACACCAGGCTCAGCAGCAAGCAAATGCATCGCTACAAGGACCTTCCAAGAAAGCAGAGCACATACACATAAAATTCCTTTTCACATCACAGCCGGTGAAGGAAGGAACCGTCACCAACAACAAAGTGCACTACAGAACATAGCATGCGTCTTCATCAACTTGACTCCTAACTCGCAAAACACGTAGACCTACGTGCCTGCACCTATGCCATGGCCTGGAACTACCTGCCTGACTCTATTTGGATGCACCTTGGCCGGGAGGGTTCTGGTATACGCGCTTTCACTGCATCTAGCAACTTGTGTACTACATGTCCCCATGAGTGCATGTAGGTCAAGTTGCATTTTCGCATTTTCTACACAACTTGGTGTCAAGTGCAGGAGTTTGAAGCGTGAAATTTGCGAAACAAACCTATTTGATTTGGTTGGAATATTTGGAAATCTTAGATTTCAGACCATGCCATCAATGACCTTGACGCAACTACTTGATGCCTCCTGGACTCAGGGGGGGTTCTCTACAAGGGAGAACCTTCAAAGAAAAAGGGAACTTGCAACGTTGCGGCTGGCACGGAGAGGACTTCAAACTCGTGCTAACGAACCACAGGGCCCACGACTTCTTAGAAGGCAGCCTGCGCCGTATTACGACACGCAGGCCTTCTTTTGAATGTATTTGGGATGGTGGCCATGACTTGCACTCGATCCATCTGCCAGCTCCACTTGTTCAAGTCCTTCTCTTGCATCATCTCGGTTTTGGCCTGTGATTGTGGCCCTGCGGGGCCAAAGATTCGAAGTAGCTCTCTGATAGTCCGAAATCGTTGGCTCTGCCATAGTCATTGAAGAAATCAATGGGTAAAACCATCTTCTTGCCATCGTCTCAAAACAATGTGCACACATGTGCCGTATTCCTGGATAATCATGCTGCGTAGAATTCACTATCTGCATCATCCTGTAGTGCGTGATCTATTGTTTTCGAAGAACATCACTATCACTCTCACCCTCTTCGCCGCCCTCTCTATCTTGTTCTTCTGGTTCGGTTTGTACGTCGCCACCAATTCGTTTTCTGGACCTTGTCCTCTCCAAGCAATCGCCACCTGTACGGGGCTCCTGTCTCACTCCAGAAACTCATCAACTCCTCTGTTTCTGGAACATCGGTGTGACCGGGGTAATGTGCCGGTCCAACTTCTTCCCACTTCTCCATGCCCATGTTCTTGTGCGCGTTCATGCTGATGTCCATGTTCAGCTTCTGGTTCTGGATCTTCACTTCCTCTTAGACTCTTGCATCACTATTCGTTGGTCTTCGTTCTTCTCTTGGTCCTGCCCTTCTCATGTCTTTGATCCATTTCATCTTCCTCATAGTCTCAATGTCGATGAGTTTTGCAGCCGCATGATGGAGATGCGCCTGAGTCCTTCGAATGGATGTTGGCTGTTCCCATGGGGTTCAACGTGAAGACCCTGATGTTTCATACTGAGCTTAAAGAACACCCTTCTGCCCTCAACGCCTTGGCGCGAGTGCTGTGGCCACACCGCAAGCGTCACTGTACGCCGAGCCCAGCGGGACTAAGGGCTTTCTCCGGTTCCGAGCTGCGGTGTCACACTTCATCTTCAGATGGTTTAAAATTATGAGTGGTGCCGCCACATGCAGGACTTCAAAGGCTGAGACCCGAAGAGCGAATTTAGGTCAAAAAAGGTGTCCTTCTGAGATCAGCAAACATACATTTCGAATTGAACTCTATTTTTCAATGCAAACGAAGCTGGGCAAGGATTTGACCATTCTCGCAAATCCCATTTCGTCTATCGTGTTCCCTGTTTCGCCTTTTCGTTTTTGAACTCCGTTTTTTCTCTTTCGTCTTCTTTTTCGAAGAACTCGAACCGAACTTCTCTCGCTTTCAACCGTGCCATTTCTCTCTGAACCGCGCCTTGCTTTTAGACCTTTCGGGCCTCTCAACTTTGGTACTCCTTGAACGCAACCCGGCACGGCAGCACACAAGCAAGGACTTGTTTTTTGTCAAACCCCAAGCCTCAAACCGATGGAAAAAGTGTTCCAAAAACGTCTCTTTTGAGGCGTTCTCGTCCTTCCGCTGTCTGTGCTGTGCTTTGAGGCTTCCGACCGCGCCCGCTCCATAGGGTCCTCACGAATTCGGATATTGTGAGGACTCTTGTGAGGTCAAACTGACGGGTATGTCGCATCACAAATATGTGCATCTGTCCGGGTCGTCCTCGACAACTGTCGTAGTCTTTGTTCTCCTGAACTGCATGTAGTAGCGATGCACTTGTTACTACTAGTAAGGCACCTGTTACTACTAGCGTGGCACCTGTTACTGTTTCGTTCTCCGTCCTACGAGGTCCATCCACTCGAGACCTGCGAGGTCCATCCACGTTTTTCCAAGTCTCATCGAGCGCTTTCTCAGTGCCGAGCTCCAGATTCGGCCTTAGTCAAGTAGCTGCACTCGACTTTCAGAACGCTTTGTATCACAAGAAGTTGACAACAAACCATGTAGATTGCGACATCACGGCGTCCGGACACGGCTGCAGTGGTGGCTCGAACTTTGCTTTCACGAGCTCCTAAGAAGCGACGCGTTGCAAACGGGGGGAGGCCAGGAAACACCATGAAACAGACGTTCGTCCTGATTCCAACCTCAGAACGAAGGTGTGGCAGAAATGTGCGTTTGATTTACGCTGTACAAATGTCTCAGAACGTGCTCCACCTCTTGGATGCTGGCGGAGGCACATTCCTGCAACTCAAAACAGCGTTTTGGCCCCTTCCGGCCCGTGAAAAACAGCGTTTCCGTCCTTGGTTTCGGTTTGGCCTCCCCTCGCAGGACGCTGTGTCTCAAAGGCATGGGTTTCCGCAACGATGCGTCATGCGGTGCATCGGTGCGTCGACACGGTCCGCAGCGGCGCTTGGCCCAGAGTGCTGTGAAGCCGTGAAGAGGAAAGTGAAGCCGTGAAGCGATTCGGATCATGTGTCGCAGCGGAAATCACGGAAACATGTATTTTGCGAATTTGCTTCTGCTCATTGTGAACGGGGCTCATGACTTAAGGTGGTTTGCGCCATTGTGATATACGCTTCATCTGGAGAATTCACACGCACGAATGATGCGCTCGGAGTGCCAATATGTCGATTTTGTTGCAGTGCATCGGCGGTGGATGAATTATGATGAATTTCTTTTCAAGGCTATCTCCAAGTGAATTACAAATGGTAAATGTTCCGCGGTGTGATACTTGCTAGGGGCAGGCTACTTCAGAGTTCGGACAAAGAAAGGCGAAAGGCGACCGAACACACTTAACAAACCAGGGTAGAGGACGCTACTAGGAACAAAGGGCATCGCTACTAGGAGCTTTTTCAGTCTGATTCGACCTGTTCGACACATGCGACCAGCGCGTCAAGAACGCCAACGGACGACGCGCCGGTTCGGGTGCGATTGACGGACACACCTGGTCTCCAAAGGTCGACAGAGCGTTTAGCGCCGAAAAGGGGCGTCCAAAGGGGCGTCCATTTCTCGATGGAAGAGACGGCTCCAGGATGGAGTGAGGTCAAGAGCTGAGAACATGTCTCGGCCTTAAGGCCTTGCCCAAGGGTTCAACAAAGGAGAGGAGGTGAGGGGTCCGAAGAAGAGCGAAGGCATTCACTAGGTCTCCAAAAAGGCTCAACTGGAAGGTTCTGGGGGAGGTGGAACGGGTGAAGGATCAACGGAAGTGTTGGACTTAGTGAAAAAACATGCAAAACCTTCAGAAGGCTATCTTTAACAAAGAAGGAGGCGGGAGAGAGTGTGACGAGAGAGGAGATGAGGACAGTGTGTGGAGTTGTCCGGAAACAAATGTAATTATGCCAAGTTGTCCGGTTCCAAAAACTGGCAGAGTACCCCCGCAACCGGCTGACGATCCCCAAACCCGTCGCTACACACGTGGTTCCAAGGTTTGGTGAGTTTCAAAAGGAAGCAGGAGAAACGAACCTTCTCCGCCTTTGAGACGGACTCAAGTGCTGACAAAGAAGGCCTCGTTTTTGGAGGGAAAGATTGGGAAACACATGAGCCAGGCCTCGGAGAAGGCTCAGGTGAACAAACAAATGGGTCCGGTTGACATTTTTCGAAGAAACAACCTTTGTCAATGTCTATTGTCCCTACCCTGTTGAACTGAAGGGTGAACACGTATGATTGTAAACAAATGCATCTACAAAAAACTAGTCCAAGGAACTACAAAGGTCATCGATCGTAATCACCAATGATACAATGAACAACTTGTTCTTCACACGGAGGAATTTGTTCACAAAGAGAAAACACCGTATGAACATGACCTGGTTCAGTCAAATAGATGCTCTTGTGATGAGCGTTCTTCGGAATCGTCCGTTCATCGGAAACTGCCCGTTTGTTGAAATAACTCCAACTCTACGACTCTGATGGAGAATTGTTCCGTCTTTTCACGGGTTTACTGGGTAAGTCTTCAATGAGGGGTTTGATTTTCTGCAAGGACCTTGCCAAGGGGCATAGAGAACTTCATCAATTAGTTTCTTTGTTCACGAACTCATTGGTATTGTTGCGGTCAATGAAAACTGTCGACAGTCTCAAAATTTTTCTACAAACTTTTTACTGAAACGTACCGCAGGGTCCACTCACCGCTTCAATTGTCTCTCACAGAATGCAAAAAGTGAGCCAACCTGAGAAACGATACGCACCTTTTCTGACATGCAAAGGGCTGCAGTGAAGTCTCATGTACAAAATGTACAAACAAATAAACTGTACTCCCTGTGATGTTGGTAATTCTACTTACCTCTACCATGATCTGTACCGAAAATGGTTCGCACTCCTTCTTGGCGAGGTGAGACTTCAAAATGCTTCTTTGAGCTCACTTCGCCACCGTAGTCCATTTTCCTCATTCAATTCTTGTTTCTCTTTCTCTTCTGAGTTTATTCGTTGTTTCCAGAAACTGGGTTCCTAGAACTTGCTGCTGCTGGATCAACATTTGGGTTGTCTCTCCTAGACTCTGCTATCTCAAGCAGTTCCTCATACTTCTTTTGTTCTTTTTCAATCCTATCTGCATCATCTTGATTTCCAACTCCTAGTAGATTCCAATAGTGTGTTTTCAACTCCTCAATTTTGGTTTGGAGTCTACCACACATCTGTACCGCCATCATTCTCATATCAGCGAGACCGTTTTGGTATACAGATGAGGGGGTACATAGATGTCCTTTCCAAATTTACACAAACCCAATTGTCTCATAGCTATATGTTTTTAACACAATGTTTCTGAAAAAGTTGTGAGCCAGAAAGGTTGCGCACATACTACCACGTGGGTGCAGATAATCGATTTGTTTAGAGCTATATGTTTGGAACAAAATGCTTCTGAAAAAGTTGTGAGCCACAAGGGTTGCACACGTACTACCACGTGGGTGCAGTGTATAACTTGCTTTGAAATCAAAGTTTTGTTATTGAGCAAAAGGTTTTTGAAAATATGTGATCCTTCTCTGGCTTGTAAAACTTGATAATTGACTGTGAAATTTGGTCATTGGAGGCTTCGACTGAGAGTGAGTGAGAGAGAGTGAGAGAGAGTGAGAGAGAAAAAAGTAGAGAGAGATGAAGAGAGAGAAAGAGAAGATAAACATGATGGGTGGCGTTGTTCGTGGGGGGACTCTTGGTTGGTCGGCCCCCCCGGGCGATATCTTAGAAAACGGGGGGGTCATTGCTTAGCTATCTCTGGCAATGCGGGGTTTGGGGTGGGTCGTTAATGATTTTTGAATAAGGGATTTTGTGAAGAAAGTGCGCGCATAGTTGTTGATATATTTTGGAAGCCAAAGAGATTAACGGTTTATGAAGAGTAAAAGACATTGATGATAACTAAGCACAGCAAACCTAGAGGAAAAGAACATATAAAGAAATGAGGATCAGTTTCAGGAAACCTGCAGTCCAAGAAGTTCCAAAGTTTTGTTCAAAGACTTGGGACGAAGGTTCAAGGCCTTTGGGATGAAGGGTTCAAAAGGCTTTCGCGTGAAAACATGTTCAATAACATTGTTGAAAGACTTGGGATGAAGGGTTCAAAGAGTTTGGGATAGAGAACGGCTCAAAATTTTTGTTTTAGGGTTTTGGGTCAAAGGGGGCTCGTGACAACAGCGTTTTTCAGACTAACCAGGACTTGAAATGATGGTTTAAAGTCTTTGGGATGAAGGCTTCAAAGACTTCAGGATGAAGACGGTTTCAAAGCTTTTTCAATAGACTTTGGATGATGGTTTAATGTCTGTGGGATGAAGGGTTCAAAGACTTCAGGATGGAGGGTTCAACAACTTTATTCAATAGACTGGGATGATGGTCCAAAGTCTTTGGGATGAAGGCTTCAAAGACTTTAGGATGAAGACGAGTTCAAAAACGTGTTGGAGCGTGTCCGTGATGCTACGCAGGTGCAGGAAGGAGTCCAGGGCTGCAGTCATTAAGAACAAAATGTAGAATATAGCGCCGAAGGATCAGCAGGAAGTTGATGGTCTCTGAAGTGCTTCCTTTCAAAGGATCTGTCTTGTTGGACCGCTTCTCCAGGCAAGCCTTAGGCCTGGCTCCCTGAAGTCGACGCGGCATCACAAAGGCCTGAACAAACAAGGCTATTGTGAGCTCTGCTATTGTGAGTCCAGCGTGAATGGAAGCAACCCCATGCGCAAAATAAATATGGAACCAGTCGAACATCGTTGCGCTCAGCAGGTACTGGTGGCGCGGGATGCTCAACAGGCTTCGTTCATGCCAGTTGAAACCCAGGCTCTGCTCTAAAAGCTTGAAGCCTGCAGCCGTCTAAACCTCATGGCGTTCACGCAGCAGTTGACGCAGCAGTTGATGTGCGTCCCTGACGCTCTCAGTGGTGTGCTGACGGAACCTCGAGAACTCCAGGCATGTTGACGGTATGAGCGGGTCATCGTGATCTTGCAAAGCACTCTTGAAGTCAACACCATTCTGGCAGCAAGCGCAAAACACTGTCCCGGCGGCTCCCTCCCAGGACATACTTGCATGCCACCTCGTCTCCAATGTGCAGCGTCACTTGTCCAAAGAACATGACCCGCCAATCTTCATGCCGCAAGTAGATGCCACTGGAGGTGTCAAAAGGCATGCGAAATAGGTCCAGAAGATGAGGCATGAGCAAACTCATACCGCCAATCTTCTGAACAGTGCTCGACTTCACCGCGCAGAGGCAAAACCAGAATGCCTCTCGAGAAAGGGCCCAGGAACCCAACTCAAGCACCTGACAAGAATGACTGAAGTTATGCGTGTCAAAACACATTTACACCCCCGACCACCCTTCGCAGGTGTACACCTTGGGAAGTGAGTGCGCAGAACAAAAACGCTGGAAAAATTGAATCAAGCCACTGAGAAGTAGCACACTTGGAGCTTACGTTCGTTGTTGTGCTTCAACGCATTACCTGATGTAACTTCGTGTGTGTACCGCGAATTGCCATTTGCGGTCTGGGTGAGGAGGGTGATCATTGCAGCATCGAACAAAGTGATCACGAAACAGCTTGCAATGCGCGATAGCGCTCTGGAGGATAGAGACAGGGTGGGAGACGAAAATGGTTGTGTTTCCACTCCCGTCACTGAGAGGCACCTCAAGAGCTTGAAGCACAGCGCCTCGAGTACTCTTCGATCTGCTTCTCAACCAACGTTTTTCAAAGTATCTTCATGCCAAACAAAGGTCTTTGAACCCTTCGTCCAAAGTCTTCATCCTAAAGTCTTTGGCCCCTTCATCCGAAAGACTGTAAACAATCATGCCAAGTCTATTGAACAAAGCTTTTGAAACCGTCTTCATCCTAAACTCTTTGAAGACTTTATTTCAACGACTTTAAGCCATCATCCTAAATCTATTGAAGAAAGGATCAACTATATTGTATTATAACAATAC
>CAXAMN010016180.1:86664-109566 GCA_963970005.1 Durusdinium trenchii | reverse complement strand
ACACATCCGGAACTTTGAGGAACAACAAATCGGCCAATCCTTAATCTCTTATTTTTTTGCGCCTGCGGCGATTGTTGATACCTTTTACTACCAAGAAATATGGTGGTGACAAATATATGAAATTCTAACCACTAGGTGTCAGCAGGGGCGGGGACAGACCTGCAAAAATGCTTGGAATATGCAGAAAAATGCATGTTTGTTCAACTTGAGAGGAGGGAGACACGAAAGGTAGGACAGCGGGAAGAGAAGAGAACGTGAGAGGCAGGAACAAAAATGCAATGTTCGACATGGTGATTTATCCCCTCGGAGGCGACCTTCCGTAAATATAATTTCATATGCACTCTAAACGTTCAAACATATGCTCTCGAAATGTTCACAAAGATTCTTAGGAAAACAAACTTGCCCCATGGCTCAGATCATCGGTGATCATTAAATCGGAGCATCACAGGATTTAAACTATCGCGAAACCATAAGAGGCTCACGAAGACGGCCCCCAGGAGAGAATTGACGTGCTTCACAAAACAAACTCTAGCTATGTATCCCCTCGGGGAACACCTTTCGTGATTAGAATTTCATATGCACTCTTTCTGAATGTTCAAGAGGGTTTCAACTATCCTGAAATCATGAGAGGCTCACGAAGACGTTCTCCAGGAGAGAATTGAATTTAGGAGCGGGGGGGTCGGTATTGAAAAATCAATTCCCGGGGGGGTGAGGGGTAAGTTCCCCCAGAAGTGGCAGTTGCTTAACTGGACCTGATCGAAACACCAAGTGAGTCACACGAGTGCGATCGGTGTGCGAGCGGCAGCGATGCACACCTTTTCTATGGCTGCGGATGCAGGTATTGGGCTAAGTCTTGAGCCAAAGGAATTAGGTCGAAAGCGGACTGAAGAGCTACAGACTAATCTATACAAGAGAACAGGTGCCACACACGTATAGCGTAGACACGCCTAGGGGACCTAGGACACTACCAAACACAAAACAGACGCAAATTTTCTTCGTGTCGAAGCTTACGATCTCTCAAGTACAAAAGCTTGGAAACAACAGGATGCAAATGAATTACAGAAGTTCTGTCTTCGCAGAACTAGACCGTAGATGCCATTCTGGCTCATCTAGGTTGCGTCAGATAATCTTTACAAATCTACGAAAGGCATACTTGCTGCATCGAACGTTCCGGAATATCGGAGATCTTCTTTTTCAAGTCAAATCGTTAAGTCAAAATAAAATCTATAGGGCCTTTAGTTTTGATGTAACTGGGTCTTTCAAAATACGCATTTAGCTTTCCGGCACTTAGTTGTGGTCAAGCCGGCATATCGGCCTTGCAGAGACTATCTACCAGTTCCTGTATCCTCGGTATCCAGGGTTCCAAGATGATGAGGAGGAACCGGTATACCACCATGAACTTGATGCGCCCGAGGACCAACGGTCCGATGGCTGCCAGGACTGGTCCCAGCCTGCTTGACGAGCTTGTTTATTCTGCCGAGATCGTTCCTTCAAACGTTCAAGTCTTTCGGCATTCTTCTCGCCACGGTTCACGGCGGATATCTGGCTGCGAACTCTGATCTTGTGTCGGCTGGCAAGTGAAAAATTACACTGGAATGGATGGCGATATCCCAAGTCACTGCTCTTCAGACACAGATCAAGATGATTCAAATGCTTAAGGAGTTCGTTAATCTTAATAGTAGTCTCTTTCTGACGTGGAGGCTGTTCGTATCCAATTCGTCCACGATCATCCGGAGTATCGGATGTTCTCGTCCGCAACGTATGCATGTCCTTGCCGTAATTTAAGGCGATCTGTAGCATACAGTCGCAATCGGCATCCAGACCCTCCAAAGCGGCGAGCTGCTCACTGGCGAGGGTTGAGACCTCCCAGTTATAAGTTATGCGCTTGCTCGACTCACGCTTCTTGTTCGCGGATACAAGGATCTGGTCAAGGATGGTGAGGACAGCTCCGGTCGCCGGATCGGCATGTCGATCGCCCCGCAAGTTGCGGTTCGTGAACTGATTGGCATCGCACGCGATGACGTCCACCTGGTCTGCCACGGCCGTAATCAAAATCTTCATAATGGCGTTCTTACCGGCCGTAATACCTTGTTGAAAGGCATGGGCATTGAGGTGAAAAGCGCAACCTCGAAGTTCTGGCATGTGCATGCGCTTGCAGTCATTCAAACTCCCGGTCCGGAATGTCGGACACTCGTGGAACAATGCCTCTGCATCCACTGGTTCGGCTTCAATGTAAGTGGTGGATGCTTGTGCTACAGCTAAACTGTCAGGGCAGACGATCACCTCCATGTTATCTGCTGGATCAGCGGCGCCTTCTTCAAGGGCGCCTCCATCTGTTGATTCATCGACCTTTCCCCAGATCATGCGGAATGTCGCGGCATGGGCTACCCAGGCTAGGCGTTCGCCTTCGAGCTCGATTCGGCGGATGAGTTCCAATCTTGAAGAACCAAGGATATCTGTGGAACAGACTGCTGCAATTGCAGGTGATTCGCCATCCGCCACGGCCATGACACATAAACATTGATATTGGTTAAAAAGCTCTCTGTGTCGCTCGATTCCGCTGGCCTCGAGAAGGATTGTGAGATGAGCCGTATTCCTGACAAGATAGTGCGGAAGAACGGCGTATTGGTCCGTCTCGGCGAGCTCTCTGGATAGTGGCTGCCGGCCGTTGAAATGAGGCGTACGATTGATATATCGCCAAAGTTGAGGAGCAAGACGCTGACGTGTTCAGTCGATCGGAGGAGTCTTGCATCATCGAGATCGAAGTCTCCCATGGTTTGCGCGATATCCCTGCATGTACGAACGGCTTAACTCGACAATCTGTCGCATCTCCTCGCCGGTATATCGGCGGTTGGAGTCGTAAAAGCAGCTTGGCCGAATGATTGGATATGGTGCCACATCAGACTGTTCATCCCAGTGTTGAGCGATCGAGGGAATGGTGCGGCTTCTGTAGGTTGGATGGTTCGTGTAATGGTACTTGCTAGCTCCTTCGAGCACAATGCGATCCATCGCTGCGTAACCTGTTGAGCCGCCACCGAGAACAAGGTCTTTGATTTCTTGCAAACGGTGTAATCGACCGGCATATCGGTCGTCCGGGTGCCAACCCTCGGATTCGGCTGCGAAGGGAATCGTGAAATCGATTTCTGCTGTGACCTCTTCGCGCTCGTGCTCACCCAGCGGTGCCGGAATATCGGCGTCTGGGACTGTTGAACAGAGATAAATGCTATTGCATGAGCAATGGTTGCTGACATCATGATAGCAGTCAAGGCATGTTCCGTGACTACATGCTCTGCAGAAGAAAAGTACGTCAGCGCTGGAACAGGTAAGGCAGGTCATCTTCTCCGGACGGTGGAAGTACTTGGTTGGAGTACTCTGTGCCTTCCTTGCGTCGCTGATGACCTCCCGCGCTCGGGAGCTCGCACGCTTCTTGGGCTTTGCCTCGATGAACTTCGTTTCCGGAATATCGGAAAACGAAAGTCTGCGACCTCCAGATGGAGTGCGGGAATGGATGGCCCGGTGTATGGTCAGCCTTCTTAAGGACAGTGCGAGTTGGCGTGCGTGACCTTGCCCGGGAGGACCAAACCCTTGTACTTGATACTTCTTCTTTCTTGACTGCTGACGATGATGAGGCTCCGGCTGAAGGATCGTCCGGCATATCGGACTCTTCCTTTTTCACAGCGCCTTTCTTGACCCAGGTTCCTTTCTGGCGTGCTTCTGCGAGGTCGTCCACCATGGCTTCATCTAATGTACTTATGACCTGAACATCATCATCGTCGTCTGCCGGAATGTCGGCATCGACCTCCATGTCGTCGTCATCATCGACATCAATCAGGTCATCTCCCTCTTCCTCAGTCGTTTCCGACAATGAGCGTTTCTTGAGACGACGCATGTTGGTGGCTTCATCCTTCCAGTCGTCGTCGAGGGAGAGAAAATTCAGCCATGTCTCAGTGTGGATCTTGGACATGCCGTGGAGCTGATGGCGATCAAGTTTCTCCTCGGCCTCATTGCGCCATGCCTCGACCTCGCGAATCTTAATATTCTTAAATGCAAGCCTCCTTGTTTCAATCTTGAACTTATCGTGGCCCTTGCCTACCAGCCTCAGTACCTCGCAATAGAGCTGTGAATAGAAACGCAAGTACGGCTCATCGGGGACTGACATGGCTGGAGTGGAGTCTGGGACATCCCACAGCTTAGTTGACAAACAGCAATTGTTCCGGATATCCCATGCAAGGCTGAAAAGACCGGCCGGAATAACGGCCTTGGTCAAAAAGGAAGGAGGCCATACTGCTGAATCGAACGAACGTGGCGATACTCGGTCATGTGAACCAGCGTGTCCGGCATATCGGAGAGCTGGCACTTCGGGATCTTTAGGCCTGAAATCGGAGCTTCGGCTCCTCCCGAATGGCTGGAAACGGCTTGCGCAAAAACATGAGCGGCCCTGAATTGCTTGTACAACTGAGAAAGCTCTTTTCGATCCTCAGCCGTCATACCGGCTGGATGGATCCATTCACTAGGGCTATACTGATAAACCTTTCGCCCTTCTGATGATCGGAAGTGCTCAAAGTGCAAACCTGATACCTGCCTTTCTGATTATACATAATGGTGATGGCAAGCGGCAGCAACAGGTTTATTCTATCGACAGAGGCTTCACACCATGGCTGCAGCTGGGCCTTTTGCACGGCCGGGAAGGCAAGGTCTTCCTTGGCATGGCAGGTGTGTGCCCAAACGCTGAGCAACTTCCTAAAACGAGCCCCGGCCATTAGCTCAAAAACGGTGAGCGACTGGTCGGCATGTGTCCATCCGGAATGTCGGAGGTTCCAGCTTATCTCACGAGAGATCTTGTCATAGATCTCGCTCTCGGAAATCCTGGTCAAGGCTTCATCGCTGAACTTGAAAAAGACGAAAGCTGCGCTAACACCGTACTCGGGGCGGTCGAATGCAGAGTCCATTGCGCTAGGGCGAGGACCTGCGTCACGAGAAGTGTCCTTGCTTTTGCCCTTGCCTTGCAAGCCTTGGCCGGAATATCGGCCCTCGGCGTTGCGCGACTCTGGTCGCTTGCCTTTTCCGCCGGAATGTCGGCGATCGGCAGGCTGGCTTGGTCCACGGCTCGATGTGCCACGTGCACCGACTTCGTGGATCTCATCAATCTGCGTAACAATAGGCTTTCCTCCTTGAACCATGGTATGGAGACGGTACCCGCGAACGTTGGACTGAGTTGGACGAATGCTTTCGCGGGGGTACCAGTTCAACTGGTGGCGCGCGCTCTTCACGAGATGGCGAGCGCTTGCCTTTTCCTTTGCCTTTCGATTGATCTCGGCCGGAATGTCGGCCAGTACCTTTACGTCCGGCTTCAGGCGACAAAGATGCGCGAACAACATCAATGAATCTGAAGCGAGTTCCGGATTCTGCATGTGCCGCGTCGGGCGGCGAATCGCTCTGACGCGAAAGACTCACACTACGTCTGGACCGTAATACCGGTCGTGCAGTGGAGGGCTGGCTCGGTGATCGAGGCCTGGACTTTGCTGCTGGTGCCTGAGAAGGTGCCACTGGAGTCTCGGAAGCAGCTGCGGGAATCTTGCGGCCCATGATGATCACAGAGACTAAATATGCTCAAGCTTGTCTTCGTCCGTAGTAGTGCGCTTGAACAAGAAAATGCAGTCGCAGACACAAATTTTCTTGAGACAAAAATTCACAAGGAAAATGTCATGAAGCATACATAAGTGAATATACACAGTCTGATATATCTTCAGCAAAGAATGTGAGAACAAACTGTGGATCCGGCAGGTTATTAATGACCCACTCAGTTATAAAGGCCTTGTGTTTCACAAGTGTGCGGAAAGGTGGGTGTACATCAACCTGTCGGAGTGTTCCTGTCTCTATGCTTCTGTCAAGTTCATCCGGTTTAGCGGTGTGTTTTGTTAAAGGATCAGCGAGACAGAATTCGCTTGCGACATGACTTAGGTCATCGATGTTGCCAGTTGTGCTCTCGTGTCTGAGCATCTGTATGAGGTGGTGTGTTTCCTTTTGCTCCGGGAGATGTGTGGTTTGTGCAGTGGTGACCAGGTTGTTTGCGTCTGTTCTCAAGTGGATAGGAGAATCTGGCCACTGACATCAGCCCACAGAGCACGAAGGAAAAGACATGTGCCAAAACACCTCATCAAGGCTTGCAGTTCAGCAACAGTGGTGGACTGAGTAGTAGTAGTGATCTTATGACTCTCGTAGTCTATAATAGATCCACGTGTAGCTGAACTATCTTTCTTCTCGGAATATCGAGAGTTATATGGCTGCCTTTCTTCAGCTAGATAGATTACGTGTGCACGTTGGCTGGACTTGTCACTGTTGTTTCGGTACGATGCATCAGGAAAGCCCAGGATGCGTTGGCTGCCTTTGAGAGGCCAGAAACGAGCATCCACATATTGGCTCTTCATTGTACGAACAACCTTGTTGATCTCACGCGCGTCACCAATGGTCGGACTCGAAGCGGCGGACGCACATCTAGAGAACTTGTAACACAAGTGAACCTGCGTTCGACTCTGCAACCAATTGAGCTGGCCTAAAACAGAGCGATATGCTGTATGCATCTGAGGATTACAAGCAACGTTGTCCTTTAGATGTTTATCAAACTTGATTTCCTCTACAGCATCAACTGCAAGCTTTTGGTCACAAGAGATGTATGGTCCTTGCTTATCATGAGTCTTCCACTTGATACGTTGACCAACAAACATGATGTCATTCTTGTCTTCCGAGCCTACGTTAAAGTCCTTACGAATGCTGGCAAGCACTTTGTCTGCAAAGACCTTGTCTCCGGCCATGAACAGGTCATCGACATGAAGACAAATGAAACCATGTGATCTTCGGCCTTGCGCATTATTCTGTGCTACAGGATCCAGCAACATGTCAATTGCATCTTGAACAGGATCATTGGACGTAGACGTCTTCCGGAATGACTTTGACAACGAAGCGTCCTTGGATGACATCTTATCGCCGTACAAAATATAGGTGCATCGATCAGCTCGAGTTGGCACAAGTCCATAACTAAGAAGTGCTTTATCGACAACCTGCCACCATCTGCGTGGTGCATCGTTCAAACCGTATGCGGACTTCTTCATCTTTGCTCCTATGTGTGGTGGATATCCGCATTCGGACGGGATCTGGCAGATGATGTCTCTAGTTTCATCATATGCTTCACCTTGCAGGAAGGCGGTTTTCAGGTCCATATGATACAGATCCCATTGGCAGTTAGCTGCAAACTGTGTTGCACAGCGAAAACCTGAACGACTGGCTGCAGGACTGTCGGTTTGTTGGGTGTCCTTCTGTCTGTCTTGGAAACCCTTTAGCACCCAACGTGCCTTACACTTGAGGAAGTTACCGTCCTTGTCCTTCTTGATAGTAAGGACCCAGCGACCAGCAACATAGTTCCTGATCTTTAGCTTACGCATGTCAACAAGCTCGAAAACATCGTTGTCAAACCGGGATTTGTATTCGGCTTGTTTGGCTTCCAGGAATTGTTTGGCAAACTGTCGTTTTTCTTGCTGGGTTGCTTCCTTACGTTTCTTGCCGACAAGATAGGAAAATTTGTCTTCCTGTGATTGATACAAGGTCAGGAAGGCCTTGTCTTCCTCCGTAATACCGGAGTAGACTTCTCTGATGTCGGCATAGTTCTTACGAAGTAGCTGACGCTTCTTCTGCGCCATGTACGAAGACGGCGTTACAAAGTCAGCATAGGACGGAACAATCTTGAGGTCTACAGGTGAACCATCAATGTACCGAGGTACTGTGAACGAACCAGTATTGCTGCAGAGCTTCTGTTCGGCTGACAGCCAGCTCCAGCTGTTTTCGTCCACGTACAGGTCGTTATGGTCAATGGTTTCATCTGAGTCAATGTCATCTTCTTCTTCCTCTTCTTCAACGTCAACTGCTACGTCGTCCGGAATATCGGAGTCGACGATTACAGCTTCCGGAGATTCTGGTGACACTGGCTGTCCATCATCATCGTCTGCTATCGGCAAGCTGGGTCCGGATGGCTGAGCATCTGGATCACCGGCGTCCTCTTCTTCCGGAAATTCGGGTATATCATCTATGTCATCTTCCGGTTTGCGTTTCTTTGCTGGTGTTCGGACGACCGGCGGCGAAAAGACGAGTCGATCATCACCCCCCAGATGGTTGCTCGGTGGAACCGAAGGAGGTGAAGGCGAGGCAGGCATCTGTACAGGTCTGGTAGGACGAGCTTTCGTCGAAGGGCGGTCAGACACAGGAGAAGGTGTAGGTCGCTTCTCCCCAAAAATCATCTGTTCATCTGGAATAGACGGTGGAACGACAAGAGTAGGAACCACAGGAGTGTCTGGCTGTACAGGAGTCAATGGCAAAAAGGAAGTAGGAATAGGTGGAACTGTGGCTGCAGGAGTAGAAGGTGGAAACTGTGATGGCGGTTGTGGTCCTGAAGGTGGTGTGTCCGGAAGTTCTCCAGGCATGTGTGTGTCAGGTTGTGACTGTGGTGAGTGGCCTGGAAACGGTGGAAACGGATTGTCTGGCGGTGGTTGTCCTGGAGAAGGTGTAAATGGTGGATCTGGACTGTCTCCAGGTGTAAAGAAATCACCTGGTGTGAATGGATCACCAGGGATGTCGCCAGACATGTCAGGACCAGTTGGTGTCATGTACTCGTCAGGATCCAAACCAGGAGGTGGTGCAGGTAGTGCACCAACAGTGGTAGGTGTAACAGGTGTGTGAACAGGTTTGGACGGAACGCGACCATCAGAGTTCCAGAAAAAGACACAGCTCCAGTTGGACTCCACCAACTTCGACAGGTCGTCAAAAGGATGTGACTGGATGTACAACTTAGTTGTATCCTTCTTACGCCATAAAAACAATACACCTGCGGTGTGACGGTACCTGACCTTCAATTAATTGTTCAAAAGTACCTCGCAAAATGGTGGCGTTCTCAAATGCCATGGTAGGTGCAAAAATCTGGCGCATATGTGAAACATCATGTGCGATATGCAATGACTCAGACCAAGGATTATACTCATGTCCCTTAGGGAGTGAGTTAACTCTGTTCATAAGGCGTCGAACATAAAAATCCTTCACAGTTACACTGTCAGATTCACTGAAGTGAACATATTCTCGATCCGTATTTTCCATCAAGAAGAGCTGGAGTGATTCGAGACCCGGAATATGGAGTTCTCCAAGCAGATCTACAACTACAGTCGTCTGTGCGTGAAACAATCCATGATGGCTTCCCAGCGGCAGAAGACAGCGAATAAGCTTGGAACAGAAACGATAAGGGTATACCTGAGCTAACTTGGTTCTGCTTCCGAAGCCAGGTGCTGAACCTTCCAATGGTTGATGTTGGTGTTGTTCACCCCCGAGCTTATTACTACATCTCTTGAACACAGGCGCTAAAACTCCTTCATCAAAGTTGTGTAACAGAGAAGTTGGTTTGTTGTAGTAATAGCCGTTAGGGTCTTTCATTCCAAACGAACACATGTCAAGAGTGCCATAGGTAACACCACGTTGTGACAAAAGACGGTGGAAACATCTGGGGTACCAAAGAGCTGATGAGGCTGGATTCTCAATGATGAAATGGCCTTCATGTTCAATCTGGAAGATGGCAACACGACAACAAAACTCCAACATTGGAAGAAACTTCTGTCTGCGCTGATCTCGTGCTGCGCGATCATGGATATTGGTCATCTGACTCCAAGGAGCACAGTGCGGCGCCATAAAGATGACTTTAGGCTTCTGTTTCTCGATGATGTCCATCGTCCTCTTACGACCGTCACTGGTCAAAATGTCAAATCCTGTTCTTAGGTCAATAGGTTGTCCAACACGCAAACCATTCATGGCAGCAACTTGACTCAACCGTGCTGAACCTGCGAATAGTTCTAAGAAATCAATCTTGCCAGTCATGACAGGTTGCCATGCGTAAGAGGAATATGTGAAGCCTTCCACACCGATCTGGGCTCCGTCGCTCTGGACTAGAGAGCTTGCATGGTCAGTGACCGGAATATCGGTCCGTGCACTCTCAGAACTCAGTAGTGCAACCGGGTCGAGTGGCACCTCAACATCTTCGATCGGATTGATGTCCTTGCGGACCTTGCTGATGTTGACCTTTAGAATTCTGGTGCCTAAATCGATACCAACCATACTGCCGTCAGAACTAATGACCTTGCCCTTGATCCATTTTCCACTATGGGTTCCATCAGACTTTACCTTGGATTTATCTTCTGTCCAATAGTAGATCTTATCACCAGGATAGAATGGACCATCACTTAGTTGAAGTCTTGCGGAAATGTCTCGTCTCAAATCGTCTGATTGTTTTGCTTCTAAATAAGACTTCATGGCAAGTGTTCTGAGGGCATCTATGTTTTTCTCGGGAGAAGGAAGTGAAGCTGTAAGCTGTTCAGGTGTCATGTTCTCTGGGTGCAAAAGATCTGCAGGTCGTCTTCCAAATGCCATCTCCAATGGAGATACTCCACCAAAAGTAACCATGGAGTTCCTGGCAAGTGATGCTTGTCTGAGGAGTTGACGGTACGTGATCTCGTATCTGGATGGATCCTCAGTCACTGCCTTAAGCATCAGGGTGATCTGCTTTTTGTGCATGCGAACAGCTGCTTCAGCTCTATTTGGCCATGGAGTACCAGGTCCTAGAGTAATCGGTCGGATATTCTTTCTGTTATAAAAGGATTCAAGTTCAGTACCCATGAAACCTTGATCACCGACAAGATACTTCGGATTCAACTGGTATGTCTCAAAATACTCCAAAAGATGGCCAATCGTTTCTGCTTCAGTCTTGCCGTTACAAACGTAAGCAGTGGTCATAGAAGTAGCACCGTCATAGATAATCAGGAAAAGAAGTTTGGACTTGTCGTTGATAGCTAGTTCACCATGATCAACAAAGGTGAGTTCTCCAAACGTTTCACTTCTCATACCTGAAATTCGTGATCCTGAAGGTGCAATCTTTGACCTCTGACATGTATCACACTGCTTAACTACCTTGTCGTACTCTTCATAGATCTTAGCAGGAATCTTCAAGGCTGAAGTACGTTTCTTGAACTGCTCTGTTGACATATGATAGTGCTTCAAATGCAGTTTCAAGAGTTCAGTTGGATGAGACAGCTTTTCATGGATTCTCTGCAATGCTAACGGCAATGTCACTGAAACTTTAGGCGTCTTCTTCTCTCGATGAACTGTTGTTGGTATTGGTTTCACGTTTTCCTTTGATTCTTCCTGAGGATCAGGCTTCACCGGCATGTCCGGTTCTGCTGGAGGTACGTCAGGCTTATCGGCTCCTGAGCTTGAACTTGGAATCTTCGAATGCTCAAATGGCGTACCAAAATCAGGTGACTTTTCTGTCTTCCGGTATGTCGGAGGTGTCACCTTCTTAGCCGGTGGAGGCATCGAAATAAGCTTCGATGGCGGATCGACCTTGGCATCTCCACTCGCGATGTGCTTCTCTGGCTTCTTAGCCGGAATATCGGCTGCTGACTTGTCTTCCTTCACTTCAGATGTCTCTGCCTTCTTGCGTCCATCTTTGTATGTGTGCTTACGATGCTTTCCATTGCAGGCAGGACAGGCTGCATATGAAGGGTTAATTGCAGTGAAACTGTGGTTCGGCTTACGAACTGAGCTGGCAAACACCATGATGTCTAGGACATTATGGTTCGAAGTGCTCACTGGCAGCGAAAATCGCTTCAGACCGAACAAAGGACAAGTCAAATAGTCGCC
The DNA here is from genome assembly GCA_963970005.1 of Durusdinium trenchii. Taxonomy (NCBI): domain Eukaryota; class Dinophyceae; order Suessiales; family Symbiodiniaceae; genus Durusdinium; species Durusdinium trenchii. The sequence continues at coordinate 97,842 of CAXAMN010016180.1, read as the reverse complement.
GACTGGAGTATGCTCAATAGACATGCGAAGGTTCCTGAGCTGCTCAACGCTAAAAAGGATCGGAACATATCGCTGTTGTGATCCACCCTGTGGGTGACTGGTCGTTCTGGAAGTAGATTACCAGCTTCTCTCGGACATTGGACTGTTCATCATTTGCAAATGAGAATCGACTTGACGGAGGCTCAAAAGAGATATCAATCTTGGATGCATTCACTAGACGCATAATGGCGGTCCTTGAACCCATTGCTCTGGTACAGCCGCTATCAATGATCACGTAGGTCGGACTGTACCTCAAGTCGATGTATTCAGAAAGCAAAGCATGGTGAAATCCATCGTCAAAGTTGACAAGAGAAGAACAGAAGCGTGGATCAATCACTTCAGAACAACCGGAATGTCGGTAGTCTGTACTGCTACCGGCAGGGTTTAGGTGATACAGATGTGAAACATATTCTTCACCAGTCATTCCTTCTGCATGTGTTCCGTAATACCGGAAATCTGCTGACTGGTTCATCTGGTCAGGCCTTGGCTCTGAGCTATGGTGCTCTTCATCTTGCGGTCTGTCCGTCTGTCCGTCCGCAAAGTATGTCCATTGTTGCCAAGTGGCTTCATTTGCCTGCCAGACATCTTCAGGATAGTACTGGTCTGTGTGGTATCCGTACGAGTCCCATGACCAATTTGCTTCATGTGCACTCCAGGTTTCTTCGGCATTAGAAGTTGGTTGAGCTGATGAAGGCTCTTCGGTGGTTGCTACATTGGATTGTTGAAAGGGATTCGGTTGCTTGCTTTTTCCTTTGCCTTTGAATGCATCTTTTCCCTTGAATCCTTTCTTTCCACCTTTCTTTCCTTTCTTGCCTTTCCATAGAAACCTGAGTTGTCAGGGTACTCTGCGTAATGTGCCCCTGCACCTTTGCCTCTACGGCTGACAAAGCCGGGTCTTCTACCTTTTCCGCGGCCTTTTCCTTTGCCGCCTTTGGATGGTTTTCTGAATCTTCTTCCATGGATTCTTCTACGGGTGTATCCTCCTTTGGCTGCTAACACCCAAGATTCGGATTCTGAGAACAAACTCACAAATCCTTCTTCGCCTGTTTCTTGATCCATCACCCAGTATCCGGATTCTTCTTCAAAGTCTCCTTCATCGAGGACAAGGAAAGTGGATCTTCTTTGCCTGCGGATCGAAGGATCGGCAGTTCCTGTGGCGGTTCCGCAAAAGAGATCAAGGAATAAGCCTTTGACACCTAAGTATGTGTAGTTGTTCATGTTGATCTGACGCAAGGCCATGCTGGCTACAAACCTTTCACTTTGCTGTTCGTTGAGATCCGACTGAACTAAGAAAATAAGTGACATCAGGTTGTCAGACAATGGAAAGGTGTCACGATGTGCTTGTTTCAGGGCATCAATGTGTTCAGAACGGATTCTTTCTGCATTTTCTCTTCTTTCTGTTGGATCTTGAATTTGTTGAAGTAGCATGTACTGCTGTTGCGAGGGGATATCAGTAAAGTTGAAATCATCAGGCTGTGGAACAGTCGAAAGATCTAACAAGCCCATGAAGGCTTCCATGACTTTCTTACTAGCGACTTCAAAACGAGCGATCCAGCTGACAAATTCTCCGTTTCCGCGCCAGGTCCTGAAGAGCTGCATGAAACGCCAAAGAAAAACATGATTTGCTCCTTTGACAAAGTATGGGCGCAACGTCTCCTTGAAATACGTAATACCGTTTCTTTCATGACGAAGCTGTTCATTGTCGAGCATCTTTTTGTAGTATTCGGCGTTTCCGGTTAGAGCGTTCTTCAATGATGGGCCTAATTTTTCGGCGCTTAATGTGGTGATGTTCACCCAGTCATCAATCAAGTCTTCAAACTCGAACCAGGATGACTGTCCATCGAATAACGGAGGAATCTTTGGCGTCATCTTGACACCTGCTGATGGCTGTGCCTCGTACGTCCGGTATGTCGAACTCGAGGACCTTCCTTGCTGATGGCGATGACGCGTGCCTTGAGCGGCGAAAGCTTCTTCTGGATCAGTTGCTTCCGACAGGCTGTCGTCATGCTCTTCGTCCGTATCTATGTTAAAGATCTGGACCATGGTCTATTTGTTTTCTGACAAGTGACTTACTTGGTTGTCCCCTGTCCGGAATATCGGACGATTCGGCACGAATGCAAAATCGACCGTTGCGAAGCAGGAGACACAAGCTCCGCTACCACTTTGAGGGGTAAGTTCCCCCAGAAGTGGCAGTTGCTTAACTGGACCTGATCGAAACACCAAGTGAGTCACACGAGTGCGATCGGTGTGCGAGCGGCAGCGATGCACACCTTTTCTATGGCTGCGGATGCAGGTATTGGGCTACTAAGTCTTGAGCCAAATGAATTAGGTCGAAAGCGGACTGATGAGCTACAGACTAATCTATACAAGAGAACAGGTGCTACACACGTATAGCGTAGACACGCCTAGGGGACCTAGAACACTACCAAACACAGGGGGTGGGGGGCGGGTCTGTATTGAGAAATCAATTCGAAGGGGGCGGAAGGGGGGGGGTTGAATTGAGCAATCAATTAGCCGACACTTGCTTGGCAAGTCAAACTCAAGGTATCCCCTAAAGGGCTACCTTTCGTGATATTCATGGAAAAACACATATAAACGAACCTTATATCTTTCAGTCCGCGGCAAAAACGTGAGAAATATGCAGAAAAGTAACATTCCTGTCCAGATTCACTATACATAATATATACTTAGATGCACATGTGTATACATGTGTATATACATCACAATATATGCAGGGGGATGGTTCTTCAAGATCTCCAAGGGCCTCTCTCCGGACTATACAATCTTTCCGATATACACTCTTTCTGACGGTCCTTTTTGTTTCCCGCTTCAAACGTCTTCCTACAGTTGAATTCCTCGGCTGTACGTCTTTATGTAGACATCATCAATTCTTTTGCGCCTTTTGGTTGCGCCCGGCCTACAAATAAGTACCAGTATAAAAGCAACTCTCTACGCAAATGTACAGAAGACATACAACAATAGCTCGGGCACGCGTGGGCATTTCATGCATTGGATCTTTTCTACTGCTCTGTGCCGGCCATATGTATACATATGTAGAGATCAGAAGCCAATATGCCACAACTTAGAATGCGTACAATACCAAATTCAATGCCTATTCTGCTTGTTGACCTGACCGAACCAGGCTCCGGCATGCATTTCCATTCAATGCCTTCGGCACTTAATGCATTGGATCCTTTTTTACTGCGCCGGGAATACAAACATGAAGCAAACAAAGCGCGCTTAGAATGCCGACAAGACAGCAATGGCACCACCCGTGTGAGCCAAGTTCTGGCATGCAGTATTGAAATACCTTGCAGTGTCTGGTGACACGTGAAGGGTTCAAAATCCAAACGAGGCCACTCTGTTCATCCTGCGCCTCAAGCAAAAAGGGAAGCAAATTCTCACGTTTGCTTGAACGCCTGAATGTTTTCTTTTAGTATACAAGTACATATATATATGTTTGATTAGTTTTATATAATATATATACATGGCCGTACACAGATAGATTTGCTTTCCTGCTGCAATACCTGAGCACACTCGCGCTAAGCCCGGAAAAAGTAGTGCCAGGTACGCGAAATCAAAACGCGTGGTCACGATGAAAGCATCTTGTCCAAGCTAAACTCGGCGTCGGTCACGGTCAATTGACGGGCCCTGGCGCGCCAACACTCACACTCCATGACGCTTCATTGTTTAAAAAGAAACAAAACCACACACACATTTAGAATGCCGCGTAACGCCGCCAAGTTTCCACAAAGATTCCCGAGGAAACCGGTCCAGATACGCAGAAAGCAAGCTTTTGATGCGCTTGAGAAGGGCCTCCTCCTCTGTTCGGTGGGTGGTTCCCTTGAGCTGAAGCTGAGACCTGTATGCACAGAGGGAAAGAAGGCTTGCCACTGCTGGTGGGCGCTGTGACAAGCCAGACACGCTCCTGGCAGTGAGGTGGGAACGTCGGTCAATCCAAGGCGTGAAAGGGCCTGGAACGCCGGTCTGCGCATAAATGTTTTTGTCTTTTTGTGGGGAGGAGCCACGGTCAGCTCAGGTCCATCTTCGCTAAAGGCGATGATTTCCATCTCACTGTCCTCCTTCTCTGCCTGCACTTCCTGCAAGGCTGCTTCCTCCTCTGCCGACTCTGGATTGTCAGGATCTATGGCCTCATGAAGCAAGTCTTCTAACCCCGCCTCGTAAACAGGCGCTTTTGAAAGGACATCTGGGACACCCACAGGTTTCTCACATGGAGCCGACTTCAATGCCACAAGCTGCCGTGAAGCGCCATTGCCAGCCTCTAGCCTCAATGCTGACACTTCATCTCCAAGGTTGAGCTTGACGAGAAGTAGCTGCTTTCGAAGCTTCTTCAGCTCCTCTGGGTCACACGCGCCATGGTGCACCTCACAGCATCTAGTCTTGTTGAAAAGCACGCGAATCTCCTTGCTGGCCTCTTTCCATTGAATGTACTTCCTCATCATGGCTGGTGGAAGTGTGGGGTTCGCGCTGCTTCCTCCTGCAGCTCGCCTGTGGGCAATCCTGCCATCCCATGTTCCCTTCTCAGCTGTCCACTTCATCAAACGGGCCACTAGCGGGTCAGCTAGCCAATCCGGCAACACTTGCCGTGTCTCTGGGCAGTCTGGTTCCTGAATGGCCCACTTGTTCTTCTCCTTCCAGGGGCAGGGTCCTCATTTGCTCAAGGGCTTTGAAATCGGTATCGGCGCTGAGTATCGGAAGTTCTGTCAAGCTGAGCAGACCTTGCAGAGGCCTCACATTTCGTGCATATGCTGTGGACAGGTAAGTGGTTTTTGGGGGAAGACACTTAGAACTCACCATCAATTCCTTGGCTTAAGGCTTAAGGAATCAATCCAAACTCTGTTCTGACTGTATTAGAGTCTATTGATATATGTTTTTTATATCAAACAAAGATAGATGGATAGATAGCTACAGTATATAGATAGATAGATAGATAAATAGATTGATCGATACAGCATATAGGTAGATAGATGGGTACTAAAAGGATCAGCGTCATCCCAGCCTTCATAGCGCCATTCTGCGATTTCATCTAGGCTGCAATATCCTCGCTTCAGCCACGCAGACCACACTAATCGACCGTTCCTTAGAATGAAGTCTACGTGGGTGAGCTATCAACGTGATGAGGCATTCTATCTTTCAGTCCGCAACAAGGTTAAATATTGTATAATAAATATTATTATATATATATATATGTGTGTAAACAATAAAAACAACATTCTGGGACCAAGTTTCTCATAGTCATTCAATGTCTTCAGCACATAGGCATCTGCCCGCAAAGCCACCAAGCCATGCATCCTTGATGGCGGCAAACTATACAGTCTTTGTTCCTCCATAATGGCCCATATTAATCAAGCCCCGCTCGAGCTCCCAATATCCACCAACAATAGACTAATTTGTATATAATATATATAAAACCTGAATACTTCAACTTTGTCCTCACCCTAATAAAAATCATCCTTGGCAGAAACCTCCCCCTATTATACATAACGGGCGCTGCCACGCGGCTTGGTCGAAACAGAGCCTTGGAGTCCAGCACTTTTCGCACCTCACCTCCTGTGGGGGTACGATTTCCTTGTGCATCTTGTAGCTCGGTCTTTTGTGCTGAATTGTAATTATTCTTCCCCATGACCATGCTACATCTGCTCCACTGTCAATAATGATGGCCACATCCTCGTTCTCTTCCCCAAATCTCCTCACCATGAATTCATCATCCGAAATGTCAATCTCCTCAAGTTCCTGGAACTCTGGCTCGTCATGATCTCCAACGTAGAAGTGCTCTGATTCCCTGGTCTTCTAGCTCATCATCTCTTTCTCTCAAGTCAAAGATGACTGGCTCACAGTTAGCTACTTTGTTGGTTCACATTAGCATGCTGTTGACCAACTGTATGAGTTGTCATTGATGCTCCTCCTGAAGATGAATGGGCCTGATCACTTGCTACCTGTCGAATATAGTTCCTCCAACAGTCTTTAGCGAGATGTCCTGGCTTCCACAACTATAACATGTTGCCATACCTTTGCCTTTTTGGTCTTACCCTTTACCTTTACCCTTGTGGCCACCTTCTTTTCCTTTCTGATCTCCTTTTCCTTCTTTCCTTTGCCCTTGGCATCTTTACCTTTACTTCTCTGATGGCCATTCTTGCTCTTCTTACCTTTTCCTTTGGCATCTTGGACTCGATCAACGTCCATTGGCATAGGTCCTTCATAGTCCGTACTGCTACTAGCCACCATGGAAGTAGCCCACTTCTGCTGAGATCCATCCCATTGCAACACATGTTCCCTCAAAGCTGAATTTTGAACATTGTCACCAATTGTCAAGTAGGATTTTGAGCTGTCCACCTACACATCTCAAAACAATAGCAGATTTCAACCCTTCCTGAAGTCTCATCAAATACTCCCTCAAGCTTCAAGAGTCGAGGTTATAGTGCACTGTTCATTGAAAATGCTGGCCACGTAGTGGCTGCTCCCAAGAGTGCTAAGCCTCTTGCGTTTGAAGTTGGTTTCAATCCTTCTTCCAAACTCCTCCAGGCATCAAAGCCGTCAATGAAGCCAATAGTCCATAGAGCTTGATGCACCTGGTCTTCTCTGCCTCAGTTGCCAAGTCTTCCTCAGTTGCCTCATTTGGCTTCTCATGCATTTCTTTCAAGTCCTTCATGTAGCCTTCGTCAGCAGTTTCAAAGACCCATGACCACTCTCTGAATGCCTTAACCTCTTCATCTTGTAGTCAAAAATGTTAGGCTTTGCTATCAATTTTGACCAATCTGTTGTTCATGACTTCTTGTCCTCAACGGCTTTCTTTACTGCCTCTGATGTTGTTGCCAGCGTACTCTGTGCTACAGTTTGAAGCATTTCTCTGATCTCCTCCTTGTGGCAAGGAGTTCCAAAGGCCTCAAATCTATGGCTCGAAATCGCACCCGAAATCCTAGTCACCTAGGGGCTTTTCAATCACAGCTCCAGAGGGGCTACCTCTTTCTCAGCTCCGCTGCCATACGCACTTGTTCTGAGATGCAAGAGGGGAGAGAAAGGAAGCAGGGAGACGAAGGATATGAGAAGTTCATGGGTACACCCATCACCAATTCACAAAAAATATGGAACAAAGAAAGTATCACGCGTTTCGAGCATGTCCAACTGTTGCTCAGGGCTCCACGTGCAATCTCCACCATGCCCCAACTGCTCCTTCACCTATGGAGGCGCCTCACCGCTAACATCCACTGACAGCCTCGCCCCGAATCGGCGCTGCAGCAAAGCGCGCTACGAGATTTGTGTCTTTTGCCAGCTAGAATGAAGGGGCTAGGGGAAAGGTCGGAGTGCAGCGTGGCAAGCATTGATGTGAGGCCACTAAGGGTGTGGTATGATGGGATCGGAAGATAAGCCTTTAGTGGCTGAAAGAAGGATTCCCAAAAGACCCAGTGCCAAAAGACCAAGTGTCCCCCGCCGGACCTGAACCGCCAGTTCTAGATGGCAGTGTTCCCCGCCAGACTTCAACAGAGAGTCAGAAGATATGCCAGAAAGAAGGTCAGCAAGAATGTTTCAATACATAAATCTGATTTGTTTTCTATTCAACTCTTCTTATCCTCCTTCTTCTGATTGTTGATCTTGCCTTCTGACTTGCAGGTTCATTTCAATTGCACGTGTACGGGTAGTCTTTTGTGCACTGGCTTGCGTCCTACGACCTTGACGCTATGTGCGTGGTCAAGCTGATTTCGGTGTTACCGGGTCTGCCTGCGATTGTGCGAGATCTTCGAATTGGGGACCGGCGCCCGGACAGACCGGATAAGAACTATGCCGTATGTTTGGGAGGGTGAGACGGTGAGACGTTTCTGGATGTTTGGTTTTCATCGAAGCAACAGTGCTACCATGTGCTACCCGTCCTACCGATTAAAGTCATTTCAGGACCGCGCAGATATTTTTCCGTCTTCCTCCGGCTTCGCAACTTCACTCTGCGACCGACAAACACGTCGCTCCTTTTCACTCACCCACGAAGGCAAACTGCACGAGCCCTGCTATGCTCGTTGAGCCATGTTTCAAGTCTCGAGCGAAGAAAGTCTTCCACTTATCTCGAAACTTGTCTTTGGACTTTGTTTTGTTTTCAGGTTGCACTGAAAACGAAATGACGCACTGACTTCGTCAAAGAGGGCCGGTGCAGGCCGCAGGGCGGCGCAGGGCGGCGCAGAGCGGTGGGCGGAGTGGTCCAGTGCGTCCGAGTCGGTCGGAGTGGTCGGTGTTTCTTCACGCTTCGGCGACTCGACTCCTCTTCACGCTTCGACTCCTCTTCACGCTTCGCACGCTTCGCACTTCTCGCTTCAAAGCGCGAAACCGAGACTTGCCCGAGGTGTGCACAGTGTACACGTGTTCAACTTGTGTGTCGCTCTCCGCTTGGGCAAAATGAAAGCAAAGGCCAAATCTGGACACGAATCGAGGACCCGTAGGATCCGTAGGACCCGTAGCGGTAGCGAATCGAAGCTCCGGCGATCATCCGATGTGCGGAGCAGAAGACACGGAGTAGACACGGAGTAACCAGTTTTTCTTTGTCAAATACGGCAAATGTCGTTACCACTCGCCTATGACGCTTGAGAGCGTCCCTTTACAATGACATGTCGTCAGTAAGGGAAGGAGCTAAAGGAGCCAAAGGAGTCAAAGACAGAGTCATCTGCAGGAAGACAGAGTCTTCTGAGTTATTTTGAGAGAGATGGAAGACTTGGAAGAGGGAGAGAGACGAAGTTTTGGAAGAAGGACACGAAAACTCCACTTGGAGTTTAGCGCCAGTCGAGGTCGAACCTGAGCGACACTGTGGTGAGAAGAGAAGAGCGGCACAGTGCGGTGCAGCGGAGAGCGGTCCGGGTCAACTTCGTCGTTTCTCCGTTGCACGTTTCAGAAGCAAGCAGAGATTTTTCAAAATTTGCTCGATCAAAGTTTTGACTCTCCGAGCTCCGTTCCTACAAAAACAGTATATTTCGCATGAATTTCATGATATTTCAGCTCCGCACTCGTGTTCGACTTCGTTTGTGAACGAGCAAAGAACAGCAGCTTGAGCCAGACTGGAGCTGGTTGCAGCTTCCAGCGCATGATAGCGCATGCACTTGCAGGGGCTGCTGCTGCGCTCAATCGGAGATACCAACTTGTTATGTTAGTATGCATGCTGAGAAGGTCCAAATGATGTGAGCTTGAAAGCAAACAGACTGGACTTGCGCTGCACCTTGCTTTAAACACCTGACAATTGGAGTCTTTTTATTTTGAACTGAGCCAGGCCGCTGGGCCGGCTTCGTATGTTAGGACCCTCGATAAAATCGATAAATGCCAAGACTTCCATCAAATCCACTTCCGCCACAGATCGAAGAAACATGTCGAATCAAGAAACAGGATGGACAGGATGGGCCTTTCCAGACCGTCGGCTCCGTTTCTCTGCACAAGGTTTCGTCATGCATCGAACATATCGATATCGCACATGACAGTGACGGACACTGGCGGGTTCGTGACAACTTGGACGTGACAACTTGGACGTGAAAACACTTTGGTTCTAGGCCAAATATCAGGCCTTTCTGGTCACAAAACCAATTATGCCGTTTTTGCGGCTCCATAGCACAACTAGAGGATGAAAGCACGCGGAAAACAGGCCCAGTCTCAGTTGGCTGAACTGAAAACATGTTTCACACCAACTTCGCACCGGTTCACCGGTTGGAACCGCTGTTTCACATCGTCGAGCGGAGCGATGCCATCTCCAACTCTGCAAATGGACTGTGACGGGTTACGAAAACGTCTTTCGCACAGACCTGTTCAAGTTGGCTTCACCCCGGTCTTCGGATCTGGATCTGAATAGCTCCGCACTCGTGTTCGACTTCGTTTGTGAACGAGCAAAGAACAGCAGCTTGAGCCAGACTGGAGCTGGTTGCAGCTTCCAGCGCATGATAGCGCATGCACTTGCAGGGGCTGCTGCTGCGCTCAATCGGAGATACCAACTTGTTATGTTAGTATGCATGCTGAGAAGGTCCAAATGATGTGAGCTTGAAAGCAAACAGACTGGACTTGCGCTGCACCTTGCTTTAAACACCTGACAATTGGAGTCCTTTTATTTTGAACTGAGCCAGGCAGCTGGGCCGGCTTCGTATGTTAGGACCCTCGATAAAATCGATAAATGCCAAGACTTCCATCAAATCCACTTCCGCCATGATTGCCAAATGCCCACATCTCGAACTAAAAGACACAGTGGGACATCCTTTGTAGCCATGCTCAGTTGGCTCTTCGAACATGTTCTGAAAAATCTATTCACAGCATCGAAACATGTTTTTGATCAAAGAAAAAAGCGACACAAAGCACAACTTTAGAACAGGTCGCTCAAGCCCAACGTAGCTTTTCTACGACTGCAGCAAGGTATTAAATGCCTAGCTTTCGTCCCCCTTGGGACTCTTCAGGGCTTTGCAGCCGCAAATGCTGCGGTGATCAATCACATGCTTAGGCATCGCGCATTCAATGACCTAGGCAAGTGCAAACTGGACATGAAAAATGTTTTTCGGACCCGGCACGTCAAAAGCCACGCTGGACCGTCATTTTCGATTTAGGCTGCGTTATGTCTTCTTTCGTCTGTTTTGCATTTCGAAGGTGCATATTTATCTTGTGCCAGGAAGCTTGCTTAGCTTAGGAGCTTACAAGACAAGCTGGCGAAATGGGAGCCCATTACGAGGGCAATGAGCGCTGCAAACGCGGTAGCATAGCAACGAGCAAAACGCAAAGCAACGGCGGTCAGCCGATGGTGACGGCAGAAGATGGAAAGCGAAGTTGGCTTCGACGGGAGGAAGAGGATGCTGAACTTCCAGTGCGACGTGGTGTCACGTGGGAAGGCAATGACTCACGCAAGTGTCACGTGGATTCTGGGTTTTCAGGGCTTCCGGATGCCGGTGCCGTCACAGTCGCACAAAGAAGCGCCGTGTCGATACAAGCACGGGCCACGTAAGCACTCACGGACGAGGACGAGATACACTCCTTCATATGAGAACATCTCCTTCATCTGTAGAACATGATCGCGTCAACAGCTTCCTTTCTTCTTTCCTACTCCAAGCTGGTCAAAGGCCTTTTTGGGCTGTTGTCACACAGGACTGGCAGGGTGATTCGATGGTATTTGCATGTCTT
>CAXAMN010016180.1:59947-86654 GCA_963970005.1 Durusdinium trenchii | reverse complement strand
AGGACTTGCAGTATCTGGATTTGCATGTCTTTTGAAAGGTGTGTAGCAATCAATGTACATCAAGTGTCTCCCTCTCTTTCTATGTCGAAAGGTGTGTGCTTGCAACTGCAATGGCGCTACAAGAAACTCGTCGTACGAGCTGCGGGGACGAAGCGTTCATCGAAGTCCCTCGGCGAGGACCCGACACCGTCGTTGTGAACGCTTCGTCCCCGTCGGGTGAGATCCGAGACGCGAGTTGGGCCCCGAGTGGCCTTACGACGAGTCCCGATGTGGGCCCCGATGTGGCGCAAAGTTCAGTCAACGTGCAACTTCGTACGCTGAGAAGTCGGAAGATGAGCTGGATGAGCTCCATGCCAAGATGGACTCGAGGAAAAGATAGAAAAGGACGTCCGAATGAGCCCGAGGACGAGCAGCACCAGAACCTGCTCGAAGATGTGGACATGTTTGATGGGAGACCACATCGAGTCGCAGTCCAAGAACGACTTCGTTGTCGAGCTTTGGACTCGAGTTTGCGTTTGGCGCCCTAGCGGTGCAGTGAGTGTCACTACACTGGCTGAACTGGATACCTTTTGTAACATGTGCACTTTCTTCAACTTGGCGCTTTTCTGCATTCGTTGCACTCGTTGCATTCGTTGCACTTGTTGCACTCGGCCTAGCTGGCTTCGAAAAGTGATCTCCACAACCGCTGAGTCGCTCGGCCACGGACTCCTTTCTATCCATGAATAGAACAACTCAACTTTGAATGCCACCTTTTGAAGAACTCGGCTGATAGAGCTGAGTTTTCGGCTGCGATGGTGCTTCTTGAGCCGTTACTTATGAAGGGATGCATTCTAACCCGTTTTCAGGTCTCAAAACCGCAATTTCCAAATTTTCCAGGTTGATCAAGATGGATGGTTGCGCTCGCAAATTCTTGTTCTCAGACTATGGGGGTGTCCTGATCTGGCAAGAAATGCTGCGATGCAATTCTACAAGTCTGTCTCACGCTTGATGGTTGAGTTTGAAGAGAGAGGGGAGGGATATTTGGTCGTGCTAAGTTGTTTGCCTTCCGATTTATGTGGACAGCCTGTCGGGGACAGGGCTTCGGGGAGTTAAAACCTGGTGCTTTCGAAGAGACCGGATGGCGTCGCGGATCCGTCACCCGACGGATCGTCACCGTCGGAGCGTCCGACGTGGCGCCGTCGCGACGTGACACGAGACGCGGAGGTCGCGGAGGTCGGCGACGATGTCGCGAGTTTCAACTTGTGTCACTTTCAACATCTTTCATGTTTCAAGTCCAACTCGGGGTCCAACATCTGGATCTTGGGTTCATCTGTTTCATCTCACTTGCACTTCTTCGCGCGCCCTAAGCGAATCGCTTACTCACACCTGTCTGTTCGGCGCAAGAAGAGGCTTCAGGTCGCGAAATTCCTGTCAAATTCGAATGGATCTAAAGGATTCTACTCCGCATTCGAACTAATTCGATTTTCTTTTCATTTTCTCTCAAAACAGCACAACATCCGTGGCACGGCACACACAGTGGCACGTCTCTGACCTCTCTTTCACAAGTGCAAACTTTGTCAAATCGAATGGGCCCTGACAGGTGTGCGGTGTGCCTTACACACTCTCGCATTTTCCCACCAGCAATCCAAGGATATCAAAGGCATGCTCGCAAAGAGCGGCATGAGGAGAACATCATGGGCCGCAAATCGACATGCATTTTGCTTTCAAGTGTCATCTTCTGTTGTTTCACAACGGGTGAAAACACAGCTCGTTGACCAAGCTGCTTTGGTGACACGAACGACTCAACTTTGAGTGCTTCTTCGAACGGAAAGGATTCAGATGGAGTGAAGTGAGTGAGTTGAACTTCATCTGCTCGACCATTGCTTTTCGCGCTTATCTGAGACAGACAGCACCGAGACGTGGAGATGACGTGACACGTTAGGCCGCGGACTTTCACACTTTCAATCCGAAGCGCTGTGCACACCTGACACCACGTACTTGGGATCTTGGGTTCATCTGTTTCATCTCACTTGCACTTCTTCGCGCGCCCTAAGCGAATCGCTTACTCACACCTGTCTGTTCGGCGCAAGAAGAGGCTTCAGGTCGCTCGTTCACTTCGAATGCCCCTGGCATGTGCGGTGTGCGGTGTGCCTTACGCATTTTTGCATTTTCCCACCAATCCAAGGATATCAAAGGCATGCTCGCAAAGAGCGGCATGAGGAGAACATGTTGGGCCACAGATGGACATGCATTTTGCTTTCAAGTGTCATCTTCTGCAACTGGACTTCTGTTGTTTCACAACGGGTGAAAACACAGCTCGTTGACCAAGCTGCTTTGGTGACACGAACGACGAAATTCCTGTCAAATTCGAATGGATCTAAAGGATTCTACTCCGCATTCGAACTAATTCGATTTTCTTTTCATTTTCTCTCAAAACAGCACAACATCCGTGGCACGGCACACACAGTGGCACGTCTCTGACCTCTCTTTCAGAAAAAGTGCATCTATCTATCTATCGTATACTTCATCACTTTCTATCTTCTTCCACAAGTGAGCATTCGACATCTCGAATGGAAAGGAGTGAAACGAGTGAAGAGACGATGAACATGTCTTGCACCCTTCGGAAGCTTCGCGCTTTTCACCGAAGACGCTTCACCGAAGGAGACGACTTCTTGGTGCCACTTCTTGTTACTACTAGTAAGGCACTTGTTACTACTAGCGATGCACTTGTTACTAACGTGGCACTTGTTTCTACTTGCTTCTTGTTAGTAAGGCCCCTGTTACTAGCGTGGCACTTGTTCCTGCACGGTTTTGTTGCCTCAAGTTTTGTGTCGCCTCACACCTTCAATTCAAAAGCGTCCACGCTTTCGATGCTTTTGTGCACTGCGAATGACGTGTTTTCGGTGAAACTCGAGTGAAAAACAAGGATCGGACAGGAAGAAATCGTCAGATGTCTGTTTTGGAACTGGCGCTTGCTGGCGCTGGCCGCCGCACTGGCACTGTGGCCGCACTGCTTCGACTCAGAGTTTTCTCACTTTCAAAACGAGTCGAGATGGACGTGATTCGTCAGACGTGCGACAGACGACATGTCTCAGCGTCGCACAGTGCGCACCCATCGCACGGCACGCACGGGACGGCTGTGACATGTCTCAGCTCTCATCCGTGTCGAATGGTGTTTTTTCAACACACCATTTTCGGCAATTCATTGCATACTGCATGCTGGAGTATGCAATAGTATGCATATATGTCTGTTTCTGTTCCGTGATATTTCTCTTTTCAAAACTTTCTCCTTTTAACAAAACGAGGTCGACGTCTCGGTCTCACTCGGTAGGTCAAGGCCCAAGGCCAGTGTGTGATTCTCGAAAAGGCGATGATTGAGACGCTGAAATTCCGACACGAGAAAACGTTTTTCGTGACACGTTTTTTCAACCGGTGTGAAACGTTTTTCACACGACGAGCTGACAGCACTGCTGACAGCAAGCTGGCCCTTCGCACCTTGCTTCTTCTCAATCTAAACTGTCTTTTAAATAGTGAACACTTCGGTTCTTCTCGAGACTCTGGAAGAGAACACGTCCAAACCGAAAGCAAAACTCCGAAGTGAATGACACGAGAACACGTGAGCTTCACGTCTTCTCGTGCCTGGCCGAGGAAATCCGTCCGATTGGAGGGTGAGAGGAAGAGATGGGCGAGGGCGGCGAGGGCGGCGAGGGGATGAGCTGACAAACAAGCTTCAGAGTGCCATGTCCACCAGGTTTGACACAAGCAAATTCAAGCAGTCTGTAGCTTGAAATTGCTTGAAGCTGTGCTTGAAGCTGCAGTTGCTGTCAAATCGACTCAAACGACTGAACAAACATGTCGGCACACGCTAGACCCGAGTAAATCCCTCAACTGTTTTGATTTGTCACACAGTCGTCACACAGGTGTGGAGACGTGGACACACGAAGGTAGACACATGTGACATGACAGTTTCATCGACCTCGACAGTCAAGTCACATCGCTGCGCCCGCCTTGGGCGCCCGCGGCCGCCTGGTCACCCCGGAGTGAAGGGTTTCAACGGAATGTGCAAACATGCAGCAACCCGAAAGAATGTTTCATGCAACCCGTTTCGGAATGTTTTTTGCTGTAACGAAAGGTGCAACCGTAGCTACACCAGCTACGATCGCTCGGGCGCCCGCTCCTAGTGGCCTAGCTTGCAATTTCGAAGAGATGGGCCACACGGGAGCGGAGCGTGGCGCAAATGGCACTGGCGATCAAAGTGGCCATCCACAGCCTGCTAAACTCTCGTGTTTAACAAATGCTTTGCTTTTAGTCTGGCATGGTGTTGAAAGCGAAAGTTTCTGATGACACTTTCGACACTTCTAGTCTGACACACTCTGCTTGCGCCGCTTGCGCTAGAAGCCAAACGAATTCGAGTTGTCGTGACGAACTGAAGTTCGAAGCAGAATTTCTCACGTCAACTTGAATCGAAGAACCACGTGTCACTTAGGTGCGACACGGAAAAACGCTGACGCGTCACTAGCTTCCAGACTCCCTCAGGTCGGCGTCATATCGCTTGGCACTCTGTATAGCGTCGTCGCACGTGTGACTCCAAGACTCCAAGACTGACAGAGAAGATCTTCAACGGACTGCCATCGAAAACGATAACCATCGAAGACTAAGAAAAGACGAAAACGATCAAGACGATCAGACTAATTCGAAGACGATCGTGTCGCAGAAACTTCCGAGTGACGGGCACACCAACGACTGGTGTCATTCCTGTGAAACTGCTTTGGAGTTTTCCGAAATCATCATAAAGTATCATTGTCTTTGTTGGGCCATCGCTAGTAGGTTGGAGGCCATTGCTTTCATGTGATTTTACTAGTGAAATTGTTTGTTCTACATTGTTCCATGGCAAAACAGAAATCACAGCGCACGTTTTCAGCATTTTCCACCGCACTTTTTCGGCAGTTTTCGAACGAGACACCTGTTTACAACAGTCGATGAAAAACTGACTCTTTGGGAGCCCGAACGTGTTTGAATGTGTCATGATGTGTCAGAATGCTCTTTGATAGTCACCTGCTTTAACAGCTTGTCCCTTCTTGGATAATATTTTGTTGATTGTAGATGAAGCGTTTTGAGAATTTCAATTTCTTAGACAAGAGCTTTCAAAGTTGTGATCCTTGCACAAGAGAAACCCTTTAAGATCAAAGATCTTCCAGGACACCAGTCGCGGTCAACGCATTTACGCGGTCAACGTCTTCTCGATTGCGTTTTCGCGGTTCGTTCGAGTCTCTGGGTCGCAGCTTTACACGATTTGTGGCAAGAATCGTAATGGCTGCATCCCTGGGCCTTTCTGGGTTCTGCCCGAGCACAGAGCTCAAGGTCCAGTCGTGCTGTTTGGAGAGCCTTCTCAAGTTTGAAGAAAGGCTCTGCGATGACAATGGAGTGCGATTGGTGCAGGCTCAGGACTCCACAGCGACAATGGAGTGCGGAGTTTTCAGGCAAAGGTGGTCGAACGTGAAAAGCAACCAACACTTGAAACAGAGTTTTGGTTGTGGACTTTTTGCTTGCAGCAAGTTTAATGCACGTTTAACCCATAGCGGCGTTCATCCCAGGCAGAAAGTCCGGCCAACACTTGCCCAGATTGGTGCTGTCGGAGCGAAGGTGTTGTCGATGCCGGCGCAATCCTTGAGAGACTGCATGCCTTTTTGAACTAAGCCAAAGCAAGATGCCTTTGCCGTTCCAATTGAGACATTTACAATGCCCAATGCACCATACGTTTGATTCCATTTTGTTCATCCCTACTCCCAACTAAGATGGCTGGCGCAGGCGCCGAAGTCGGCTGCTGGTTGCCTTATTTTGAGTGTTTGGACCTTTGGATCGCAAAGCGCGAAGCTGGGGAAATCCCGGCCGGCAGGACCCTGTTGGGACCAAGCGGCCCAAACGGGAGGTGTAGACCGCAGACGACAACAGACCTGTTTCGCCTTCACCATGCTCACACTTTAGCTCAAACGCGGCGCACCCTCTAAAGCGGAGAAACTTGAAGTTCCTTTCTCTTTAAGTTTTGGCTTGGAGCGGGCTACAGTGTTGCGCAAAGCGTATCTGAGGCCTTTGCCTATCTTCTTTTTCAATTGCACGGCCAGTTGATGATCCTCCTGTTCCAGAGGAAAAGGATTCAGACAGCGAAGATGTCTTTAGGGTAGGTGGTGAGCTTCTGGTGGAAGATGAGGAGCTTCGTTTACATATTCTTTGTCAGAGTCTAAGTTTCAACTGCGGTGCAGATGAACGACTGGCGGGCTGACTGGCGGGCTGTTTTGTTTCCAAACCATCTCAGGTAGGCCGGAAACAAAACACCCCACAAGCCCAAACTCCTTTCGTTCACTCGACACGAGGACACGAGCGGATTGGTCCGACCGGCGGCTACGTGCACCCTGGGGCTCCATTTCTCGACTCGGCGGAAGTCGAAACAAGTCGAAAAAAACATCGAAAACCATCAAAAAACATCATTTCCGCCTTTCGAGCTGTAAAATTTTTGTCACTTGTCACGAGGGTGCAAAAATCGGTCGGTGCTCCTTTCTGATCTTGATGCTGCCAGACCCTTGGTGTGTGCGTGGCGAGTTGCTTACGTGATGGAAAGCAATGTTGCTTGGCCGAGGAAAGTTTTTGTTTTGGGCGGACTTTGCACCAGTTTTTGTGTTCAGCTTGTCAATCTGAAACTCCAATCTTGTTTGCACCGGTCGCAGTGATGCGTTTTGCAAGAAGCTTGCTCTCTGTGCGCTCATGTGGTTCGTGCTTTCACCGTAACGTTTCTTCCCGAAGTACCTTCTAGCGCAATAGAGGGTTTTGGATGGTTCTATTGATCTGAAGGCACTCTATAGTACCTTCTACTAGAAACAACAGAAAGGATACTTGTCACAATCCTTGTTCTTTCACGCCAGGCTGGATGTGTCTTATTGTAAACACCATATAATTCCAATGACAAGGGCTTACCTAGAAAGCCCAACGTTGCGTTATTTTAGTTCTCGCCCGATTTGCAGCCAAGAAACGTACTTGTTTATACAAAAACGTACTCGCAAGTAAAAAACGTATTTGTTGCATGTTTGGCCTTTGCCCTTGACCCTGCACTCAGCCTTTTGGATCAAAAAAAAGTGGTTCAAAGCTCAACGCTCAACTGCCAGGCGCTCAGGTGTGGTGCGGCTGGAAGGGGAGACTCTTCTTATAAGCAATATAAGAGTATAGCAATAAGCAGTTATTATAAGGCCAGTAGAACCTCAAAATGTCTCAGAGGATCTGAATGGCAAACTTTGAGGTTTATCAAGTTGTGTTCACTGTCCCCTTCCTCTTTGCTCCATCCGCCGCAATCGAGCCTGGAAAGCAACTCCATAGCGCTGGAGCGTACGGTATAAATAGTCAGTCGGGTTGACACGTGTCTTGAAACTCTCGATATGCGACCAATAAAGTCTTCGTTTTGCTCGCAGTTCCAGGCGCATGGATTAATTAAGTACCCATGAGTGCCCTGCATTACAAGCGCCCCTAAGTTCGAAGATTGTGTGGGCCCATTGGTGAAACTTCGGGCGCGTGCAGAACAACCTCTTGTTCATTTGCTCAGAGGCCTTAGCACAAAAGGAGTATGCCCTTAAAGCTTGAAAGCCCTTGCTTCACCATGAACTGAGCGCAGCTTCTTGGAAGCCACAAGTCATGACTGTGCATGATACCTAAATAGTTCAAGGTCCCCTGGCAAAGCTGCAACATAGCAGTCAGAAGTGTTTTGTGGTCACCTTTCATGTCTCGAAGACAACAGTGGAGAAAGAAATCCAACCACATTAAGACCCAGGTCGTGTCAGAACCCTTTCCTCCCATGTACGGAAAGGAGGACTTCTTGGCAAAATGGAGGTTTGCTTTTGTGAAGTTTTTCATGGAAGACGTTTTGGCTTCGACTTCACACCACAACTTGAACATCTTGAAACCACGCTGCAGCCTGTCAGGCAAATTCCTGGAGTCTCCAGGAAAGTCAAAGTAAGTCAGGTAAGACAACAACAGCAGTATGCTCGCTGTTGCTTCCCTCCCCACCCCGTGCTTGATGACATGAAACATGTCACGCTTGTACAGACTTGCTGGGTATTGGTCACTGTAAGGGACATTGGCCAGCGGCGGCGGGTCACTCACATCCCATGGGACCGAAGCACCAACCTGGGCAGCAACGTGAAGGCACATGCGCAAATACAAGTGAACATCACTATAGCCCCCACCCAACCCACCCCGACCCTTGATGCATGTGCATCGCAGCGCCACATTGCCATGCGCATAATTTCCCTCCGCTGGCCCTGTGGGTGTTAGGAAACGCCACAAATACAACACAAAATTGCAAAGCAGCGCAACAACAAACTTAAACCCAAACACGAAACCTTCTAGCCTTGAGGCGGGATACCGTACTGAGCCACACTGGGTTGTCGGATACATCGCCAAAGTTGTCATCGGCTTCGCAGTCTGGACAGCATTTCAAATTGTTGGTAGTGCCAACATTCGAATAGCTCCGAAGGAATTCCCCAGCTTCCACATGGAATTCAGCATCCCCCTTCACTCCTATGAGTGCAAAGTGGTAAACGACCGAATTGATTTCCACTCCTTGATAAAAAAGATGACGTAGCTCACTTGCCATCTCTGTCAGGACTGCTCGGAGTATGGTTGCACTGTCCAGGCTGTAAACAGCCCCGGGAACACAAGTAAAGAGGAACCGATTCAAGAAGGAATGTCCTTGTGATATGATTGTGCGCTTATGAGGAGACAAAAGCAGAACAAGAAGGAACCCTCAACACATCAACATTTTGCCGATTTCCTTTTCCAACAAATCTATATATATAGGTATATCGTTGAAAAAACAACATGACCACACCCCCACAAGATTCCCAAAGAGTTGTGAGTTTCAAGCCATTCACCGGTCTCGCCCAGGCGCCTCCGTTTGATGGTGCAGGCGTGATCCCCACCATCGTATGTTTCTGACCCGCTGGTGGACTGGGACCTCTCTAGACATGTGATGCCCAAGCGGCCAGTGTCATACTTTGTTGGGCCCTGCGGTTCATCGCCGGTTCAGTTGCAGTATCTCTCAGCGACGCTGGCAAGCCCCAAATTGATTCCCATGAGTAGCAAGCAATTGGTGACTTTTTCAACGTTCGGCCTTTGTCACCATGCATGGCAATTGGAATGACTTGGCTCAAGTCATTGAACTGTTCAAACACTTTGTGGTTCGGTTGTTGCCAACGAAACTTCTCCCAAAAAGCTTGGCACCGGGGACCTGCAGACTCCAGGGCATCACCCCCAAGCAATACTTGCGGATGCTTTGTGAGGAGGTGCTTCGCCATGTCTTGGACCTCCAGGGATCCGTCATTGCTTTCTAATACAGGAGGCTGGACACAAAGTTATTTTCTATGTTGTTCCATATATACCCGGCAATTTCGAGACCATGCTCTATACATATATGGGCTATCTTTGACAAGAACATACACACATGTTGTTCTCATGCAAGCACGACCTTGTAGTGAGAAATTGCCGCAGCTTGACCATCTTCTATCTCAATATTCAAGTTGCTGATAGGCACCTTTAGAGATAGCCAATACTTGTTGAGCACACTGTGAGCATCCCTCTCCTGATGAGTTGGCTGCACTTTGCTTGCTTCGCGGAGGCTCTCAACATTGTTGCACCCATCCGCCTGGCAATGCTGCCCATGCGGCAGGCAGGAGCCTGGGCCGGGCGGGACAAGTGTAGGTTGGAGTCCATGGCTCTTAGGTTGGACGGCATGCTCTTAGGTTGGATGGAGGTTGGAAGCCATCGCTCTTAGGTTGGAGGCCATCGCTTTTAGGTTGGAATCCATCGCTTTTAGGTTGGAGACCATCGCTCTTAGGTTGGAGGCCATCGCCCTTAGTATGAGTGGCGCTGTCCTTTTTATAGGCCCCGGACCAGCGTTCTCCGTTTGGAGGATTCTTCACCTGGCATATTTTCCCAATGGATGGATTTAGTCACAGCGATCACTACCTTTATCAACTATAAGTGCACGCACTTGCTCATTTTTCCATATTGAGCCCTGTGATGTTTGCAGCCATGTGCAGGGATCCAAGCTAGTAGGTCAAAACTTTGTCAAAACTCAGAGATCACGACTGCAACAAGATCCCCGCTCACTTGCGGGCTCGTTTCTTAGAAGCTGCATCCTTGGCAGCTGCTGCCCTTTTGGGCGTCTCTTCACCAGGAGATTTCCCGGCTGCTTTGGCTTTTGCCTTCGCCTTTGCTTGCTGCTTGGCAGCAGGCGAAGCTTTGGGCACAACGGTCCTGCGGCAGATAAGTTTCAGGGAAGGCCTATTTGAGAGCTATATTGTATCCACAGTGTCAAACCAAAACATCACCGTGTCCTGGCTCTTTGTTCAAGATGGAAAGCCTCAAGTAACCTGATCTGACATTTTCCCCAGAAGTCAAGGTCTATAAGCGCCCCTGAATTCTGAACAGTTCTGAGCATCTGTATACTGTATACAAGGCCCCCACAAAGATCGAGAGGTCGCAATTTCTGCCTTGAGCGAGGTCTCTTGCCTTGGAGGGTTGTTGGGTTGTTGTTTGAATTCCCCAAATTGTTGCCATTTCCATGACCTTGCGATCGTGTACTTGAAAGGGTTGAGCGCGCAAGCACTCTCTGGGGATTGGACTCTGGAGTGTACCCTTCAAGGAGACCAGTGCTCACTTGGTTCGAGAGGTTCTCAATCTGCGCATCCAATTGCGAATACACTTGGCCCAATTTTTGCACAATCCTCATATGGCTGAATGGCACTGCAGAAGAGACGCAGAAATTGAAAAACGATTGGAAAAAAGATGTGAGGTGTCCATGGACAAACGATTGAAATCCGAGGGTCTTGTCAATCAGAACCGACTGGCCAGGTGAAACTGCAAAGAGTTTCTTGGTTTCTTCAACTTTTCCCATTCGCTTGGTGAGCGAGCCAATGACTTTGGTAAGCAAAGTCGAAGGTTTGGTGGATTCCTGAACCTCAGGGTACCCCAATCGTTTCAACAGCTTCATGGTTTCTTGCACTGAAGGTGGCAGTTGCTCCTCCCCTCCACCGCCATCGGAGCCACCTGGGGCCAGGCGTATGGGCCAATGAAGGGCTCAGATGAACACAAATTTGGGGCCCGCTCCTGAAGGGCGCCATAGAAATTACAACCATGCAGTACTCTCTAACAAGCCTCGGAAGGGCATCTCCAAATCGATGTCCATGTCAATCGCTGCTTCTTCAGTCTCCCAATCAACGTTCTCCGAAAAGCTGGCTTTCATACGGTCCCTTAATTCATGGTTGCAGCGCTCAGTATCCATCAGGTTAATTACTTTTGGGGGGTCCAAAATCCAGTTCTCCTACTTTGCCTGTTTGAGGTGGTTGCCAACAGCTGAATCAAGGCACTTGGAATGGCCACTGACTTCCGTTTCGACATAGTAGGTCCACTCATCCTTTTGTGCACATTTGTGCGCTCCACCTGAACATAGGTGAAACATGGTGAAACCGCAGCCCACCCATTCTGAATGTATTCAATGGTTTTGTGTGGAACCCTATGTGCAGGTTAAAGACCATGAACAAAAGCCCCGTCAGACTATATATTATATAGTATACTGTATGTTCCATCCCTACGCAGACCTCATCATCTTCGTCGGGTTGGCCTTGGCCCTTGCAATGATGTTCTTCCTTTCTTTCCTAGGAGAGGAGGCTGATAGGAGTGAGGCTTTAAAGGTAGCAGCGGCATTTTGGAGGTGTCCTGTTTCACTCTTTTCTGATAATAAAAACGAGCAAAAAAGAACACCTTCAAGAAGAACAAGCAGACCAGCCCTGTTTGGTGCCATGGTGGCTATATGTACCTTGTACAATCCAGTTTGTGTTGAACCCTGTTCAGCTAAGAGTCTCCGGTCGGTCGGCAATTTCTTCTTCAGTGAGAAAGGCAAAGAAGACTCCGAGTTCAGTCTCTTTCTCATGTTCTTTTTTCAATGAGTAACGCTTGATGAAAGCTTCACTGTCATTCCCACACTCAGCAAACAATTTGAGCACCTTGTTCTTGCCATTGGTACCAAAGCTTCCTAATCTCTTCACTTACCTTGTACTGCCCCTTGCTGTTCGGCTCCATAACCCTCCGAACCCGACGATCAATCGCCCCCTGGCTCAGGTGAGTTGGAGGCGGCATCGTGATTTCACTGGCACGTTTGGCAGGATCTATGGGCTCCGGAAACAGCTGGCGGACGGGTGATTTGGGCAGTTCACGACCTTCAACACCCAGTTCAGCACTTTGCTCCAGTCCCTCAAAGCCTCCAGGAGTAAAATCTGGTTGCCGATCTGGGCGCAGTAAGAATTGAACCATGTATCAGGTCAGGGCTGACTAGGCGCTTGCTTTGTCATTCCAGTTTGAGTTGTACAACCTGAAGCCCCCAAAAAAGCGATAAGTTATATGGCTTAATTGAAGCCAAACGCTTTTGCCCTCCATTTAGGCACCTGGTAGGCCAAAGCATCAAACGCCGTCTCTGACTCACCCTCGGGTCCACCAGGTGCAGCCGCAGGCGCCATCGAAGCATCCTCCTTTTCAGGCGCTTCTGCAGGTGGGATCGGTTCAACTGGCGCTGGGGTGGGCTTAGGCTCCATGGGCTCACCCACTGACTCACCACCGGGTCCACCAGATGCAGCCGCAGGCGCCATCGAAGCATCCTCCTTTTCAAGCGCTTCTGCAGGACTTGGTGGGATCGGTTCAACTGGCGCTGGAGTGGCCTCAGGCTCCATGGACTCTTGACGGCATGCATCAGGCACTTCTCCATAGATGAGAGTAGGCGCTCGGAGAAGCACTGCGGTTTCACGGTCAACTTCATAGATGCAAGTACGGCTTCGGAGAACCTCTGCGGCCTCAGGACCAACTTGGGGAGGGTCAACTTGAGGTTCCATGTTCTCTGGCACAGGGGCGCTGGGCAAAGGATGCAGTGGCACCCATGGATCGTACGGCAAAGTATCCACCACATCAGGGCTCACACCTGCAACATGGATTCTATAGAAACATTCCCCATTATATATATATAACATTCTTTATGTAGTTTTGTTTTGCCAGATAGGCTTTGGATCCAGTAAATGATAGTAAATGCCCCCGAGCCTACTGGGATCTCCGGCAAAGCTGGAGGCGGTGGCGGCAATTGCCTGGCTGCTTGGATTGCTTGCAGGCGGCGCCTCGGATAATTTCAGTTTGGAACCAGATATCCTGCGCATCTCTGCTCCATCAATGAAATCACATCAAAAAACTTGCAAACAAACGTAAACAAAATCAAGTCTCAAGATGGTTTCTCTTTCATTGCGCATTCCCTCAAGGTCCACCGGTGTAGAAGAAGCCATTGGCGCACCAGCCGAAGACACAACCCCAGCGTGCAGCCCACTTGAAGGGGAATCCATGGAAGTAGCATCAGCCAGCTGCGCCAGGTCTTCTCTCTCAGGCTGCTCGGGCGGCTCAGCGTTTGGAAGGGGTTCCGGCAGCCCTGGTTGAGCATGCAGGTGACCCCAGTGCTGAGTCATGAGATCCATCAGCACGTGAAGCGTTGGATCCTAAGCTCGACCATGGCTTTACAATTTTCTACTTTGCTTGGCCAAGGCCATGCAAAAAGTGTTCCACAATGGGCCCGACAGGCAAAGTGGAAAGTTGGAACCATTGATTCCTCAAATCATTGGTTTACGTAGTTTGGATGGGTCTAATAGGTTGTCGCCCAGCAACACGAAAGTTGTATATCGGCGCCTTCCACTTTCGCAAGCATAGCGAGATCAAGCGCTTGGTTCCCCAAGAATCCAAGTAGATATTGCAAGCTTTGGGCTCCACATTCATCAGGACATACAGCTGCTTCACCTGTTTACCCCACATTTCAACAAATGCAACACTTCACCTGTTCAGAATCCACTTTGGAAAGGGTCAACACCACAACAATTGAAGAAATGGCAAAACTAAGAAATGTTCATTTGGCAACTTTAGCACCTCTTGCTTCAGCCAGTGCACTGGAGGCGACTTCGCTTCCTTGTTGCTATGGGCAGCCCACACTGACAAAACATCGCAGACAGCTTGGCGATTCAAGCTCAAAGCTGAAAGGGTGGCAATGCCAGTAAGCTCAACTTTTGGCCACCGCAGCATTTTTCCAAAGCTGCTCATCAGCTTCGTCCTCATCAACTTCAGCTGCAACCAGATCCATAGGCTCCGGGCAGGGGTCTTGGAGGTCCCCTTCCGACATGGGTCAAATGGGAGTCTCGAGTGTGCAATTTCTGAACCCTTCGCTGCGCATGAATCAACCATGAAAGCTTGCGCTGCAAGTGACCAACGCCTGGGTTCACAGTTGACCCCTCAAGGTTCAAGACCACATGGTCGGCCCAGGCCTTTGGGTGGCAGCTCGCCACACAGAAGATCCCAGGGGCCCCATCGCCAACCTGCATCGGGCAGCACAACGTGAGTTGTTGGAGGTTGTTGCCTTGTCCCCCCAAGATTGGACACATTGTCACTCATAAACGATTCAAAAATGACATGGCCGCATCGCAGGTGATATTTTGCGCTTGCTTGAGGGCCACTTCAGAACCCGTGCCTAAAAGCCCAGATCAGGTGCCACCACCTGTCCCACCTTGTTTGGATAGTGTTTTTTGCATTTGCATTGTGATGCTGTGTTTGTTGGAGCGAGTGATGTGAAGTGCGTTCTTCAGTCGCTTCTCACTGGGCCCAAACCTGTTTCAAGAAACATGGCAGCTTCGCTAAAGGGGTGTAACGCTGACTCATTGGACAAGATCATGAACGCAGGCTGGGCAAGTTTAATGATCAAAAATGCTGTGTATTTATCCCCATACTCTTCACCCTGGACCCTGGTCTTCATACCATGAAGGCCTTCGCGATCTTCCGGATGCATTTTGGGACAGCTGCGTGGAAGTCCTGTACTCCAAGGGCGTAGCCCAGCAGCATTGTTGCCATATGCAGTCCTGTATGTTCCGTCATCTCAATATAAAAAACCCAAACTACTCGGCTGAGGAACTTCCACCCCCAAATCAACTTGTGGACGTCATCATTGAGAACATCAATGCAGGAGGCATCTGCAAAGATTTGATGGTTCAGGACTGCTGTTGATCACTGTCTACTATAGTGAAACATAGTGAACCTATCATTGAGAACATCAATGCTGGTCGGATCTGCAAAGATTTGATGGTTGTTGTTTATCACAATATACTGTGAAACCTATCTACCCCACCAATCCATCAGGAGAGCAAGGCCTTGCAGCTGTCGGCGGAGAAGGAAAGTCAGGACAAAGCGAACTTTGATTAAAATAGTGTGTTGATGTGGTAGAGAAATCACCCTTTGGAAACGTATGGTTTTAGAGAATTCCACCGTTGTTTGCCTAGGAAGAAGGAGACTGGGGAGGAATGAGCTGTGCATACCCCGGCAATTTCACTCTAGATTCGATCCTGGGACTGCACAATTTGCGTTTGTTAGCTACCTGCCCATTGAAGATTGCCGAACGCTGGAAGCAACTTGCTTTGATGTTGCTAGACACTGTGATGTGCAATGTCCCATCAAAATTCCCTTTGTGGAGTCAGACCTGGAGCAAGCAGCATTTTACAGGCTTCCGGTGGCGCGTCAATGGGATATGAGCTGATGAGCCCAAGCAAAGGGGAAGCTAGGTGGCCACAAGTATACATTCAGTCCCTCAAAGTGTCCAAATATCAAAAAAGGTATTTGTTGGGTGATACTTGTCGATTTTAGTACTCATTGGAAAAACATGTTTTTTCCAAAAGTACAAAAATAAGGCACACTCATGGCTGGCTAGGTACACATGTCAAATGACATCAAATGACCAAATGTTATCAAAGTGCTAAAGCCATATCACAATGACCAGAGTGCCACAGCCTATCAGTTGCGACAATGCGTCGGCGTTTCGAACAACCGAATACAGTTTCTGACAGTCGGAGACCTAAAAGCAGATCTCAAAGGCCTGCTAAAGCGCAGATAGGAGACGGAAGAGGTAGCAGAGTGGTCGCACTCACCGATCATGCGACCTATCAAGCTGACTGCGTTTTCGTCGAAGTGACTTCGTATACAAAAAACAATAAGAAACAATGTCCGCTACTAGTAACAAGTGCATCGCTTCTAGTAACAAGTGCCTTACTAGTAGTAACAAGAAGCTATTAGAAACAATGTTCGCTACTACTAACAAGGGCATTACAAATCTATCGCCCCAACAGGGTGTGGATAAAGCCGCCAAGAAATCTGTGCCAAAGGAGTGTTGCTTGGATGCTAGAAACGGATCATAGAAAAAGAGCGGAAAGTTCGGGTTTGCGCACGAAAAGCAGGCAGCTATTGAGTTGTTTGCAATAAAACACATTGAAATAAGAAAAGTAAATACTGAGCAATACTCAACAAGAACGGCAGAATGGCGTAGTAGAGTGATTCCGTTGAAACTTCCGCCTTCAGTTTCGAAACTTCGATCTTCAAAAAAAGCGACTCAGTCGCGACGAAGGAACGAAGGGACGAAAGTGAGACCGGAGACGACTGAGACGACTGAGACGACCGAGCCACGACTGTGGTGTAGGCGTACGGCGCGTCTTTTTCAAAGACGATTTCGATGTTTACTCAAGTTCTTTGAGCACAGAGAGCGATTTCGATCTTTCTTCATGTCTCAAGTCTCTTCTCCTTCTTCACTTCATTCAGAACTCATTCCCCCTTTGGTTCACATCTTCGAAACCTGGCAAAGTCGACAAACAGGTCGAAAGGAGGTTGATGCAAACATGTGGCAACGAGGGACTCATCGACGTCCTCGAAAGACTCCACTATGGCGACGTGCTTCAAGTGAGATCGAAAACTCGAGAATCCAAACAGTGCTTCACAGACTGTTCCACACAAAACGTGCTTCACACTTCGAGAGAATTTTGTCACAATTTCACTATCGATACCGTCCCGGAAATCTGTGTGAAATTCGTGGCGTGGCGCTTCGACCAAACGAACGGATCACTTCTCTCACACGTGTGAACTGACAGCTTTTGGGATTGTGACACTTTTCGGATTCACAGCACGTGACACTTCAGTGACACTTCAGTGACACTTATTCGACTCATTCGGATTCAGCACTCACTCGTAGTCATCCACATCCGACACGCATCCGACACGGCTTGGCTCGAGGGGTGCGTCATTCTTCATCAAACCGAAACCATCGGTCACACGAGTCTCCAAACGGTCTCCAAAGATCGGTCCAAATCACATCGGTCCGAGAAAGAAAGAGAAAGTTCAGAACTGTCCGAAGTTCGGTCTTTTTTACTTCAGTCGGATGCTTCTTTTTGGAAGGATTCGTTCCTGTCTTTCTTTCGTCTTCTTGACGCTCAGCCATTCAAGCGGACAACGTGAGAAACGTGCTGCTGGCACTTCGGATGCTGGCAGTCGGCACTTCGGATGGGAGACGTCGAAGCTGTCGCTACCTGTTCGGGAGATTGACCGAAGCGGACGGATGTCTGACGGACGCAGATTTCAGCTTTCGCTGCTTTCGGACCAGCCAACCTCTTCAGCAAACAAGCTGAACACAAGCGGTTTCTTCGCAAACGAGGAGCGGTTTGCAGAGCTTTCGCTGCGAGCTGCGCAGAGTGCTCCAAGAAATCGAACACACGGTGCTTCGATGAAGCGATGCACTTGTTTTGAATAGCTTCTTGTTTCTACTAGTAAGGCACTTGTTACTACTAGCGATGGCACTTCTTTCTAGCAAACATTGTTAGTAAGGCACTTGTGCGTAGCGATGCTCTTCTCAAATTTGAAGAGTTCGTACGTTTGCTGCTCTTTGGTGCACAATCGAACAACATCGAAGTGAGCACACTCGTACCACTTCACACGGTTTTCAGCCCAAGTCTCGGCATTCGCACTGAGATCCTTTAAATAGACCAGTAACTCTTCCAGACTTGCACCGTGCAAATGGAATTTTTGCAAAAGTACTTCCTGTGTGAGAACTGTAAACATCACGGTTCAACAGAAATACGAGAGGCACACATGGCACACGACGGGGAGCCGGGCACGTTCATGATGGGAACATATGACAGAAAAAATAGAACACGTGTCAACTGACGTGTGTCAACTGCTGGTTTGGAGTTTTCCGGAGTTTTCTTGTCAACTTCAGGCTCAGCCAAATGCGGCAGCCGTTCAAATCCCCAAGTCGAGCGACAGGGCAGCAAAAACGCACAGCAAAATGTGCCGCAAAGCCTGTGGTATCCTGCCGTATTTACATGTTTTAAATCACTTGATTCAATCCGAAGTACATCTTCGTACATCTTCATACTTCGTGCAACAGCCTTTTTGCATCGTACTTGCAGAAAATCGACGAAAATCCAAGCCTCGACTGACTCGACGGTCCCCCGCGTGCCCGGCCGAGTGCAATTTGGTGCCCTCTCAGCTCCATTCGGCAAAGTCCTCAACATGAGAAAGGACATGATATTGTTACATGCGAGCGACAGTCCAAACATTTGTGGAGTTGCAGGTCAGGAATTGGTGAGTGTGTTATCCTGCGAAAAAGAACACATGAATTCAGACATGAAATCACGAGAATCGAAGACTCGCTCTGACTGCAGGGCACCGAGTTTCCCGAGTAGACGTAGCCCCACTTGCGGTCCTCAAGCGGAATGGGAATGATAAACGAAACCGCTTGGTGCAAACTTGCAAGTTGGAAACTCTCAAACGGATTCTTTTTCGCAACTGAAATGAAATCAAACCACTCATTTTCTGCCTGTTGGAATTTGCTCTTTTCGTGAAGCGTCTTCCCATTGCGACACCTGCGGGGGCGGAACCGTGACTTTGCGCTCAAGATGCGCACGGATCGGATGGCCGCGCCGGATCTTGAACTCCACGGAGTCCTGGAAGAACAAGACTTTCAAAAGAGGCGGAAAAGAGGCGAATGAAAGAGGAAGAGAGGCGAATCATTTTTTTCTTCGTTTTAAAATCATTCTCTCGTCATCATTCTCCACATTTCATTCTCTCCGTTCTCCACACTCCGTTTGACGCCTCATCTGCTGTCACGACTTCAAAGGAGAGCGGATCTTGCAAAGCCTCACAACTTGAGAAGTGGCGAGCGGCTCTTGTGCAAAAATCCTTTTCTCTCCTCAATGTCAGATCCGAAGAGTCCAGTGAAAGCGTCAGCCAATGTCCTGCGAGAGCGAATTGAGAATACCTTTCACCAAGTCTTGACAGTTGACGATCTTCAAGCGAAATAGCTATAAATATATATATATATATATTATATGTACAATGGACCTCCTTGTATCATGTAACGTACCATTGGAAACATTCTAGAAAAGAGCTAAAAAACTACTGTAAAGATTTAATCTTTTTAGTTTTGTGGCCTTAAAAATTATCCGGGCAAGAGACCCCACACAGTGTGCGTGAGGTCTGTAAGCAGAAAGTCTAAAGAGCTAGACGCATTGGGGTCCAGAGAGGTGATGGTGGTGATGAAGTGAAGGTGGGTGTGAGTGAGTGTGGATGAGAGGGAATGTGAATGTGAGTGAGTGCGAGTGTGAGTGATGAGAGCATGTGCGTGTGAGTGAGTGTGGGTGAGTGAGTGTGCGTGTGAGTGTGAGTGCGAGTGTGAGTGAGAGAGTGAGAGTCTCTGAGTGGGAGAGTGAGTGGGTGTGAGTGTGAGGAGTGTGAGTGCGAGTGTGAGCACTTCGAGGTTCATGAAGTGCTGCGCCTGCCACGAAATCTGCACTTGGAGGTTCACCAGGTGTTGCACCTGCCACTGCCTGCCACGAAATCTGCACATCGAGGGTCACCAAGTGCTGCGCCTGCCACGAAATCTGCACGTCGAGGTTCACCAAGTGCTGCGCCTGCCACGAAATCTGCGCTTCGAGGTTCACAAAGTGCTGCACCGGCCACGAAATCTGCACATCGAGGAGCACAGAGTGCTGCGCCTGCCACGAAATCTGCAAACGAGCCACATGTCCAAAAGTCACGATTCACTGCACCTGTCACGAAATCTGAGCTCCTCGACGATCACCACCATGTCCAAAGTGCTGCACTTGTCACGAAAACTGCATTTCGAAGTAAAGCAGCTCCGATCCCTTGCACCTGTCGCGAAAAGTCGACTTTGGAGCACCAAAACACGAGGTTTCCCTTGCGCCTGCCACGAAAAGTCACCATCATGTATGAAAATGCGCACGGCACCACAACGAGAGCGCAGTCGCTAGAAGCACCCACTGCGGCCACCCAGATTCTGCGAGCCTGCGCAGTCGAAGCGCATGGACGATGTCGAGAATCATGAATGTACTGTAAATAGCAGCGAATTAGCCGTTCATGCCCGCGTGCTTCAGCGATCTAAGCACCAGCTGCTGTTCTACTACCGTAAGACCCCCTCAGTGTGCCCACAACTGTTTGGGGAAAAAACACTAAACTAACTAAATATGGTTTAAAAGGCCGCAAACAAACATAGTTTTTCTGTGTTTCGTTTAGTAAGCCGCAAAACTAAAATTGAATTTCTGAATACATGAAAACCTAGGAACCTGAAGGTTTTAGTTTTTGTAGTTGTGCTTTTGTAAAAGTCGCCTAAAAAGCTAACCAACATATTTTTCTTTTGTAAAATTTTGCTTTTAAAATTCAATATAGCAGCATAATATTTAGGAAACTGAAGGATTTTGAATTATTAGTCTTCTGCAAAACAAAACATCTAAATATGTAGACTGCTTTTAACACCAGGAAGCTGAGGAAGGCCAGCGATTTTGCTTTGAGTTCTGCGGACTACTTAAACCATATACAACTCAAACATGAGGATGCAGCATTTCTACTGCGGCATTCTACGCTACGTTCCTCTACGTTCATAACTCTTTTAGTCTACCTTACTACTCTAACCTCTAAGAATTCGTTCATGTTGCTTCACTGTTTCCTTTCAAACATCAAGGATCGGAAGCGCGCAATACAACGGGGTACAGTAGTGCGAGGAGCCAAGAAAGACACCGTAGACCAGCACTACTATGTATGATATGTAGTTTGTCAACCTGTGTTCGCTTCTGCTTCATCTTGCATCGATGTACATTACCCTACCCTGAGCTACTTCTCCTGTTTGTATCCCACCTTCTTCTAAATTTAGTTGGCATACTATATATTCCGAGTCTCATTGCATCTTTGACACAATCATATTTTAGAATAGAGTAGATAAGCAGTTGGGACGAAGCTGAATGGAGAGGAGTGGGCTAGTTATCCGATAAACAATGAGAAAGCACCCCCTGAATATACAAAAATATGTAAACCCTTTCATAAGCCCCTTTTCGTATTTATGCACCTACAGCCTTTGCAAGCAAATGATGCACCCTAACGCTCTGCAGGATGTCCTGGGCATGCGCGTACTTTTTCACCCTTATATACTCGGCCCATTTACCCTACTGTCTACTTGAAGGGAGGTTTGAAAGGAAGACTTCAGATCGAAATGATGCAGAAAGTGAAAAGATGTGAACATGCAAGCGCGCAAAAGGCTTCAACCTAGGACAGGGGAGGGAGGGACAAACGAAAAGTAAGGCTACAACCTAACTTTTATGATTGTACTGCAATGGATGACTCAACAAGGATCGCACACCCATGATACTGTTCAATTTTGGTCACAATAATCGCGTGGGCGTGTTCTGTCTGTATGTATGCCACTCTACTCTGTCAATCTTACCCTGCCGTAGTCTTGGACACACTTATTTAAACTCGAGTTGCATCTTTACAATGGTTTCCAACAGTGTTTAGAGCCAAGATCAGATCTTTTCACAGCCGACCAGAACTACCTTGTACTTTGTCAACCACAGACCCGGACTACTAATTATATATTACATAAATATGTAGTTGATCAACCTGTGTTCGCTTCTGCTTTATCTTTTACCCTACCCTATGCCACTTCTCCTGTTTGTCACCCACCTTGCTCTACATTTATTGGGCAGAGTATATTATCCGAGTCTCATTGCATCTTTGACATAATCGTTTTTTGGAACAGAGTAAAGTACAGTTGGGATGAAGCTGAATGGAGAGGAGTGAGAGCTAAAGGTCCCCCATAGGTCCATGAAACAAATTGGTTTGCATCTGTTCTTCATTTCTTCATTTCAGCTAAAGGTCTCCAAACGTCTGAGTTCCTCACTTTTCTTCCAAACCTAACGTCTTCGCCTTGGCCACCGCCCGAACGAGCGAAAACACTTCCAACATGTGAGTTCCTTCGTGCCAACAGGAAATGCAGTGGATCCCCGACATCAAACCAGCATTCTCACAGTGTCTTGAGTCACATCGCCATTTCAAGCCGAGAAGGCGCACCCAACCGGCTGCCCTTTTCTTGATTGATGTGCCTTCCTCCTGCACGATACACGATGCGCGCTTCGTGTCGAACTTCGTCATGGCGGCCTTCTCCGTGGCGGCCAAAAACTGGGGGTCCTGCCGTGAAAAGCACACAAACTAACACATCTCCGTTCTTTATTCCATCTCAAACATGTGTTTCTCAATACTGATCGTGCTTGTTCCCCCGACTCAACCGTCTCCGGTCTCTGCGGGTTTTGAGCTTTGCGAACGGCGACGACTCTTTGCACCAAGTTTCGGGGACGAAGATTCCACACACCAATTGCCATCAAACAAAATGCAATGGCCTCCCCCTACTAGCGATGGCCCTGATTCACTGTTTACCCTAGAAAAAGTTCATCCGAGATTCTAAGGAAGGAGTTCAATGAGGAAGTGAAAGGAATCTTTATTTGGAAGAGGTTCCTGGAACTACGTTTGGGTTTGAAGACCTACAAGCCGAAGCTGTGACCTTTCGAAGGTCGATAGGGACCTGGCCGAGTTTGGTTCTCAGTGGGTTGGTCCAGGACACAGTTCTCTTCTTGGAAATTGAGATCGATGATCTGCTTGACTTTGAAAGCCAGACGGTGCAAGCAATGATTCGAACCCATGTTGAACCACGAATTTCTCAGCTCTCTTTGGTGACGCTGGCAGTGGTCAAGCCACCGCCAACTGTGAGAGAACAGGATGGACAAGATGCTCTGTATGTTCTCATTGGGGAGGAGATGCATCCATGCTATGCCCTGGCAATGGTGGTTATCTGGGATCATCGATTGGGAGAAAACATTGACATCCATCCATTAGAGCTCCCACAAAGGATGATGACTGAGACGCTTTTGGAGGTTGTAGGGTTGGCAAGGAGATGCATGATTCCATTTGTCACATGTACAGTCAAGCACGCTGAGCATGAGCTTCCCTTGCTTGTTTCCTGGAGACCTTTCCATGGCATGAAGATTGTTATTGATGTCGAGATCAAGAGATGTGATGTCACACCGCAAACGTGGTCTGGAGAGATGATTGACGCATCTTTTCCGTTCGCAGAATATGATACGACCTGGATGATGCAACGTCAGCTACCTCGCCAACTGCATTTTGAAGTGATTCAGGAGTATGCAGCTGAGTGGACAATGACCACGGTGGAGATCACCTTTTGGTTCCACATGTCGGTCGAAGAGTAAGTCCAGCAACATCCAGTCAGAGCTGGCTTCTCGGTTGCCACTTCTAGCTTTGTTGAAGCAGATTTTGCTCAACTTTTTGCAAGGACAAGAAGCTACTAGGAACAAGTGCATCGCTAGTAGTAACAGGTGCCTTACTAGTAGTAACAAGAAGCTAGTAGAAACAAGGTGCATCGCTAGTAGTAACAGGTGCCTTACTAGTAGTAACAAGAAGCTAGTAGAAACAAGGTGCATCGCTAGTAGTAACAGGTGCCTTACTAGTAGTAACAAGAAGCTAGTAGAAACAAGGTGCATCGCTAGTAGTAACAGGTGCCTTACTAGTAGTAACAAGAAGCTAGTAGAAACAAGGTGCATCGCTAGTAGTAACAGGTGCCTTACTAGTAGTAACAAGAAGCTAGTAGAAACAAAGTGCATCGCTTCCAGTAACAAGTGCTTGTTCCTGTCGAGCCCGCTCCGATCCTGATGGTACTTCCGCCACACATCTTGGTCAGTGAGATCTTACCGCATCACGTCCCTGTGCTATGCAGAGTCCATGATGAGGGAAGACACAACCTGATGTCAATTGTGGTTGATGGGACCTATCCACCTGTGGGCGTTGACTCGGCTTTTGACCTGGCGATGCCATATCATCAATGTCGTGCAGCTTCTGCATGCTATGCTCTTTTTCGAGGAGAGAGAAAGCAGTTCTACCATGATATTGAATTGCGAAAGGGTGACTTCCTTGAACTTTTCTCATGGGAGATTGAAGATGATCAGACAACCTGTGGAGATAGCTCTCTTGGGACAATCCCTTCAGAAGAGACTTGGGAGCATCTTTCTCTGGAGATGTCGAGTCAACGAGGGGACGAATTCTCTGGCCGTGGCGAAATTCTCGGACAGCACTCTTGCGACTGTTCCTAGGGGCGGAAGAGTCAGAAGGTGTTCTGGCTCATCCCGTCAGAAGGTGTTGGACCGCACGATACTGTAATTAGGGTAGAGTTGCGTCCACAGGTGCCTGATTGGACTGGCTGGATCGGATCCTGGAGGAACAGACCACGTGGATTCAGGTTTTTGGTGATAGCTGATAGGCCGCCACCTATCACGCCTGAAAGCAATGACCTGTTGATTCTGGGTGCGAGTACGCGAGATGCTGAATTGGGTATGAGGGTACTCCTTATGGATTTGATTTACTCCAACGTCCTTCGAAGAGGAGCAGTTCGATGCGGTACTTTGACTGTAGCCGAGATCGTTCGCCCTTTTGCGGGTCCTTCCATACCGATTGATAGTCCCCTCCTTCTCAATTTTGAGATGTATTGGTTCCACCCAGGTGGAGTTCGAGTTTTCACGGCTTTGGAGGTCCCTTCTATCCCTGAAGGGTCCTTTGTTCGAGTTGTGGAAAAGGCAAATCCATGCAGCAATATGGCACGGCCACTTTTTCCAGACCTTGAGCTGCTACGTTGGGCTGAAGAACAAGGTACAGATGTACATGGCAGTGAAGCTGAAGTCAATGAAGACAATGATGTTCTTGGGCTTCTGCAATGGCCGGCTCTGAGTGCTGTAAGGGATAACACTGCAACCCTAGGCAGCGAGAATGTGGACGAGTGGAGATGGGACGGACGGTTCTTTGAATTACGGCCTCCTTTGACTCCTTGTTGCATTTTCTATTGCCTCTTGATTGCAGATATGCTCCGGCCACCTGGCAACCCATCTATCTTTTGGATGAGTACAGATTTCGATGATCTGGATGATTGGGTTTTCTGTGAAGGGGCGATCTTTATCCTTGATGGCAAGTACACAGCGAAGAGGAGACCGATTTCGCTCGAGGCACATCTCTACCCGCAAGAAGAGACCAAGAGAGGCGGATCAAGAGTACAGCCTTTTGAAATTGCTCTTCCAGACTTCACACCTTTCCTGGATTCTATCTTTCAAAAGCGCCCCAAGATGGATATTGACTGGGAAGTAGTGTTGGCAGAGATGCCTGAGACTGTGAGAACTCTTGGATGCCAGAGCCTGTTGAACAGGAGGCTGCGTGGGCTGTGATCTTTATTGGACATGGTCTTGGTGGAGATTTCCTCTTGGACTGCGACTACGGCCTTGTGACTTGTGAGCCACTGGATCTGGGTTGGACTGGTGCCCAGGTGTCTGATGCAAGAGCTGCTGAGACGGCAGCATTGATACGAGCGATCGAGTGGACTATCCATTCTGGAATTGAGGTTCCCCTTTCCTTTTGCTTCGATGCTGCGGCAGTTGGATTTGCGGGCACGGGGGATTTCCGTACATGGCCGGATCCTGCGCGCTATGGTCGCAGCTGTTGCCGAGGTGGCAGCATGTTAAAGGTCATTAAGGCAACCTTGGAAATGAGTTGGCTGATGTTTTGGCCAAGAGATGTCTCCGCTTGCAAATGAATCGGCTGACAGTTGCCAGACCTGACTATGTCCCCTTTGTGTGCGGGAAAAAGTTTGCCATCGAACTTCTCTGGCTTTTATTTGCGCAATTTCGGCAGAGCCCCAGCCTTCCAGAAATCCGTGATCCGTCACTGGTTATGCCACAGCTCAGACAACCGTCTGACTGGAAAGCTCGAATACCTGCTCGACTTCGACAGCCAATTTGTTATGAAGAAAAGAGTGCGTTTCTTTTTCCTTTTTTTGCCACCTACAATGTGGCCTCCCTTGGTAGGAGAGGTCCTTATGTGGTTCAATATATTAAAGAACAGATGAGCGCACACGGTCTCGACTTGCTTTGCTTGCAAGAGACCAGATCTCGGGGATCCAACATGATTGTTTCGACCAATCATCTCCGGGGCAAGGAGGATTGGAGCTTTGGATGGCTCGAAGAGATGCCAAAGGAAAAATTGTTTTTGACAAAGAGCATGTCCAAGTGCTGGTCTCTGAGCCCGAGTTGCAGCTTGTCCGTGCTAGATGTCGAGGTGTTGAGCTTCTAATTGTTAACGGTCATGCACCGCACAGTGGACATCCTGCAGATCAGATTGCTAGCTTTTGGAAGCGGCTTGAAACTCTTGTACATGATTTCAGTGAGAAGCATGTGCATGTGATTGGAGCAGCTGCGAATGCTCATTTTGCCGAACCAAGAGGTATGTTTGTGGGAGATTTCGGACTAGAGAACTGATAACTCAGGATCCGGCGTTTCACAAACTCCAAAGAACTGTGCTTGTTACGTTCGTAGCGTCCTTGCTCCTAGTAGCGATGCCAGGAGCCCCTAGTAGCTTCTTGTTACTACTAGTAAGGCACCTGTTACTACTAGCGATGCACTTG